>CAUYQG010083336.1:0-33028 GCA_963574415.1 Tarsius wallacei
TGAGTGGATTGCCTGAGCCCACGGGTTCGAGACCCGCCTGGGCAACTTGGTGAGACCTCATCTCTACAATAAATCAAAAAAATTAGCTGGGTGTGGTAGCGCGTGCCTGTAGTTCCAGCTACTTGGAAGGCTGAGGCGGAAGGATCTCCGGAGCCCAGCAGGTCGAGGCTGCGGTGGCCGGGAGCGGCCACTGCACTCCAGTCTGGGCGACAGAGTGAGACTCCCAACTTAGAAAAAAAAAAAAAAAAAAAGAAATGGGCAGGCCGGGCTTGGTGGCTCAGCCTGTAATCCTAGCACTTTGGGAGGCCAAGGCAAGTGGACTGCCTGAGCCTGTGAGTTCGAGACCAGCCTGGGCAACTTGACGAGACTTTGTCTCTACAATAAATCAAAAATTATCTGGGCATGGTAGCGTGCACTTGTAGTTCTGGCTACTTGGAAGGCTGAGGTGGAAAGAGCGCCAAAGCCCAGCAAGTCAATGTTGGGTTGGCCATGAGCATACCACTGCACTCCAGCCTGGGCGACAGAGTGAGACTCCAACTCAAAAAAAAGAAAGAAAGAAAGAAATGGGCAAAGGACTCAAATAGACATTTATCCAAAGAAAACATACAAATAGCCAATAAGTACATGAAAAGGTACTCAACATTAGTAAATATTAGGGAAGTGCAAATCAAATTAAAACCAAAATGGATACCACTCCCACCCCCTTAGGATGGCTATTAGCAAAAACAAAACACAAGGAGGAGGATGAAAACTCTTGTATATCGCTTTTATGAATGTAAAATGGCACAGATGCTGCGGAAAACAATATGATGATTTCCCTCAAAATTGCCATATGATCCAGCAATCCCACTTCAAGGCATATACCTCAAAGAAGTCAAAGCAGGGACTTGAAAGCCATGTTCATAGCAGCATTATGCACAATAGCCAAAATGCAGAAACAACCCAAGGGGCCATCCATGGATAATGGATAAACAAAGGACAGTCTATCCATACCACAGAGTATTATTCAGCCTTAAAAAGGAAGTCCTGATCCATACAACAACATGGACCTTGAAGACATTATGCTAGTAAGCCAGATGTAAAAGGATATGATTATATTTCTATGATGTACCTCACACAAGCATAGAAGAGTTGAACTCATAGAGACAAAAGCAGAATGGCTTCTTCTCAGAACTGAAAGAAGAGGGAAATGGCAAGCTAGCGTTGAATGGGCAGAGTTTCAGTTTTGGGAAGATGAAAAGTTCTGGAGACGAAGAGTGGTGATGGTTGGGGCAATCCCTTCGGGCCCCCTCCCACTGTGGGAGCTTTTCTGTCCTCTCAACAAATCCTGCTTTTCCACACACACAAAAAGGTAAAACCTTTGTCCTTCAAAGGCACTATCAAGAAAGTAAAAAATTAGGGGCGGAATGTCTCTCCTTGTGGGCAACGTGAGAGTGGGAGCTAGCGGGTGGGAGCCATCGCAGGACAAGCATTTAGAAAATTTCTGATGCTCTTTGATCGAGTATTGGTTGAAAGAAGAGAAGTCAAAACTGTAACCAAGGGAGGCATTATGCTTCCAGAAAAATCTCAGGGAAAGGTATTGCAAGTGACAGTGGTGGCTGTTGGCTCGGGCGCCAAAGGAAAGGGTGGAGAGATTCAACCAATTAGTGTAAAAGTTGGAGATAAAGTTCTTCTCTCAGAATATGGAGGCACCAAAGTAGTTCTAGATGACAAGGATTATTTATTACTTAGAGATGGTGACATTCTTGGAAGTATGTGGACTGAAGCAAAATGCTGTTGAAATGGCATCAACATGAAACTGCCCATTCCACTGAAGTTGTGAAATCTTTCATCATGTAAATAATTTTCACATCTTTCTTTTATAATAAACTAATGATATCTAAACTAAAAGAAAAGAAAAGAAAAAATTAGCCCAGTGTGGTAGTACGTGCCTGTAGTTCTGGCTACTTGGAAGGCTGAGGCGGAAGGATTGCCGGAGCCCAGCAGGTCAATGCTGGGGTGGCCGGGAGTGTACTGCTGCATTCTAGCCTGGGCTATAGAGTGAGATGCCAACTCAAAAAAAAAAAAAAAAGAGCAAAAGATCTAAATAGACATTTATTTAAAGACATATTATTTGAAGAGACTATAAAAACAGCCAATAAGTATAGAAATGGCACATGAAAATATACCAACATCATTAGTCATCAGGGAACTGCAAATAAAAACAATTCAAAACCACAGTGGGATACCATTTCTCATGGAATAGGATGGCTATAATAAAAAAGAGAGCTAGTAACAAGTGTTGGCAAGGATGCAGAAAAATTAGAAACCTTATGTACTGCTGGTAAAATATGTAAAATGGTGTAACCTCTGTGGAAAATGGTCTGGCAGTTTCTCAAAAAGTTAAACATAGAATGACCATTGGACCCACAAATTTCACCCCTGGGTATATGCCTAAAAGAAATAAAAACATATGTCTACACAAAACTTGTACATTAATGTTCTTAGCAATATTGTTCACAATGGTTAAAAGACAGAAACATCCTTAATGACCATTAACTAACGAATGGATGAACAAAATGTGGCTTGTCCACACAATGGAATATTATCTAACCATAGAAAGGAACGAAGTGGTAACACATGCTATGACATTTATGAACTTTGAAAACATTAGGTAGGCTGGGCTCGGTGGCTCGGCCTGTAATCCCAGCACTTGGGAGACCGAGGTGAGTGGATTGCCTGAGGCTGCGGAAACCAGCCTGGGCAACTTGGTAAGACCTCATCTCTACAATAAATCAAAAAATTAGCTGAGTGTGGTAGTGCCTGCAGTTCCAGCTACTCGGAAGGCTGAGGAGGATAAAAGGGCAAAAGAGGAGGGTTGCTGGCTGCTGGCAGTTAAGGGCAAAGGTGTGATACTGAAAATAGAGGGAATACATGAAAGTTCACAAGCCAGTGTGGAGACACCCAGCCTTTGCCCCCACTTAGGTCTCATGACTGTGGCAGTCAGGCCTACATCCTACAGGCAGGGGCTAGAAAAGTCTTCTCAGGAATCTGACCATCCCAAGATAACAGGCTCTAAAGACACAACTGGGGTTCTCCTGGTTTAGTTCCAGAGCCAGGTCAAAAACAATGTGTGTGACCAGGGGCATTAATGAAATTTCCAGTCTGCTCTTAGCAGACCACTCTCAAATTAGAGTGGATGGGTGGGCCGGGCTTGGTGGCTCAGCTTGTAATCCTAACACTTTAGGAGGCCGAGGTGAGTGGATTGCCCGAGCCTGAAGATTCAAGACCAACCTGGGCAACTTGGCAAGACCTCATCTCTACAATAAAATAAAAAATAAGCCGGACTCGGTGGCTCAGCCTGTAATCCCACGCTTTGGGAGGCTGAGGTGAGTGGATTGCCTGAGCTCGTGGGTTCGAGACCCGCCTGGGCAACTTGGCGAGACCTCATCTCTACAATAAATCAAAAATCAGCCGGGCGTGGTAGCGCGCCTGTAGTTCCGGATAATTGGAAGGCTGAGGTGGAAGGATCGCCGGAGTCCAGCAGGTCGAGGCTGCGGTGGCCGGGAGCGGCCACTGCACTCCAGTCTGGGCGACAGAGTGAGACTCCCACTCAAAAAAAAAAAAAATATATAGCCGGGTGCAGTAGCATGCAACTGTAGTTCTGGCTACTTGGAAGGCTGAGGTGGAAGGATCGCCAGAGCCCAGCAGGTCGACACTGGGGTGACCATGAGCATGCGTGCCACTGTACTCCAGCCTGGGCGAAGGAGTGAGACTCCAACTCAAAAAAAAAAAAAAAGTGAATGGGTGGTCAAGGATAAGCAGTCATTTGAGAAAAGCATCTTATAATTGCCCGCTCCCATCCCCCAAAAGAAAAAAGTCAACCAAGCAAACAAGGAAATACACAGGAATAAACTAGAAGGAAAACAGATCATACAAGGAGAAGATAAAATAACACATTAAATATAAATAAGAGATTGCATTTTTTTGTTTTTTGTTTCTTTTGATTTTTTCTTGAGTTGAAGTCTCACTCCTTCACCCAGGCTGGAGTGCAGTGGCACGCACGCTCATGGCCATCCCAGTATGGACCTTTTGGGCTCCAGCAATCCTTCTGCCTCAGCCTTCTGAGTAGCCAGAATTACAGATGTGTGTTACCATGCCTGGCTATTTTTCATTTTATTGTAGAGACGAGGTCTCATCAAGTTGCCTGGTCTGGTCTCGAACCCGCAGGCTCAGGCAATCCACTCGCCTCGGCCTCCCAAAGTGCTAGGATTACAGACCGAGTCACTGATCCTGGCCAGAGATTACATTTTAAGAAGGAACATCCAAAGAACATGAAAGGACTTTTTTCTTTTCAGACAGGATCTCCCTCTGTCACTCAGGTTGGAGTACAGAGGTATGATCACGACTCACTGAAGCCTCAAACTCCTGGGTTCAAGCGATCCTCCCCTCAACCTCCTGAGTAGCTGTAATCACAGATGTGGGATACCACACCCAGATAATTTAAAAAATTTTTTGTAGCAATGGTATCTTGCTGTATTGTGCATACGAGTCTTGAACTTCTGGCCTCAATCAATCCTTCTGCCTTGATGATGACATCTTGCTGTATTGTGCATGCCGGTCTTGAACTTCTAGCCTTAAGCAATCCTCCCACCTCAATGGAAGAACTTTGGACACTAAAATTTTGATAGCAGAAATGAATAATTTCAAATGGACAGTTTGGAGTGAGAAAAAAAGCGCAAGCAAGAAAGAAAAGGAAAATAAGAGAGAAAAGCTAAGAAAATTGAAGGACTCACATAGGAGGTCCCACATACAACTAGTCAGAGCTCCAGAAGGGTGTGAGAAGGAAAGGACTGTGAAAGTGGCAAGGAGGAAATCAATCCAGATGACAGGACACCTACCACTGTCCGGTGCCAAGCCCGCCCCTAACACAGAATCTGAGGCAGGAGTATAAATGGAGGCCAATATGCCATGTGTCTAAATTTGTTTTGTTTTGTTTTGTTTTGTTTTGTTTTGTTTTGCAGTGGCTCCCGGCCACTGCAGCCTCGACCTGCTGGACTCCGGCGATCCTTCCGCCTCAGCCTTCCGAGTAGCTGGAACTACAGGCGCGTGCTACCGCGCCCGGCTAAATTTTTTTTTTTATTTATTGTAGAGATGTGGTCTCTCCAAGTTGCCCAGGCGGGTCTCAAACCCGCGGGCTCAGGCAATTCACTCACCTCAGCCTCCCAAAGCGCGGGATTACAGGCTGAGCCACCGAGCCTGGCTTAAATTTTTTAAGGTTACAAATGAAGTGAACACACTATTAAAATATGCCCTGTTCTCCTACCTTGACAAATATGCCTTCGTAACTTCCAGGCTCTTATATAGAACCTGCAGGTGCCTTGAGTTATGCTCCAGAATGTGGAGTTGTAGGAGAACCAGTCCCTGGTGGACATCCTCGCACCCACTGCCTTTCTCTCGCAACTCCCAGATCTGTCCCACAGCATGAGGGCCCTCATATGCATGCATGTGGACACCCCACCCTCATGCCAGCTCCATCCCTATCTTCACAAACAGCTATTCCTTGGCCACTCCTTCAGCATAAACAGCAAGAAGACATATCTAGGGAAGATACCTGTATGGGTTCTGGAGTTGGACTTTGGGTTACTTGGGCAGGGCATTCCAGGTATGTGTCTAGGTCATTTTCAGGGTGTGAGTTGCCCAGTAGACTCTGTTCTGTGGGAAGGGTCATGACTGGAGGATGGCCTGAGGGGGGCTCTCCAAAGTGTAGGGCCAGCATTTTGGGAGGCTGAGGTGGGAGGATTGCTTGAGGTCAGTAGTCTGAGAATAGCCTGGGCAATACAGCAAGATCTAGTCTCTACAAAAAAATAAAAATAAATAAATTAGCCAAGTGCAATGACACATGTCCATAGTCCCAGCTACCCAGAGGCTAAGGCAGGAAGATTGCTTGAGTTCAGGAACTCAAGGTTGCAGAGAGCTATGACTGCGCTACCATACTTCATCCTGAGTGACAGACTCCATTTCAAAAAATAATAATAAAATAGCCAGCCATGGTGGGTCATGCCTGTAGTCCCAGCAATTTGGGAGGCAGAAGTGAGAGGATTGCCTGAATCCAGGGGTTCAAGACCAGTCTGGGCAACTTGGCGAGACCTTGTCTCTACAATAAATTTTAAAAAATGAATCAAGCATGGTGGTGCATGCTTGTAGTTCCAGCTACTTGGAAGGCTGAGGCAGAAGGATTGCCTGAGCCCTGCAGGTCGAGGCTGCAGTAGCCGCAAGTGTGCCACTGCACTCCAGCCTGGGCAACAGAGTGAGATTTCAACTAAAAAAAATAAAATAAAATAAAAATAAAGTGTAGGGCCTAGGGCAGGACACATTCTTGCCCAAGTCTCAAGGTGGCCACACACCCAGGGCACACTGTTATAAAACTTAAGAACACTGAGACAAAGAAAAGATTCTAGAAATTCCCGAGAGAGAGAGAGAGAGAGAGAGAGAGAGAGAATAGTTTTCACACAGAGTCAACTATCAGAATGGCAATGGACTTTCCAGTAGCCACACTAGATATTAGAAGGCAAGGAAGCGATGCTTTCAAAATTCTGAGGGAAAATGGTTTCTAGCCTAGAATTCTACATCCAGCCAAACTTTCAACTTAGTGTGAATATTGACTGAAGGCAATTTCAGACATGCAAATTTGCTCCCATGCACGTTTCTTGGGTGGCTGCTGGCGAATGTGCCACACTTAGACAAGGGAATAAACCAGGAGGAAGACAGAGGATCTTCTAAAACAGGAGGCCCAACCTGAGAGAGAAGGCAAGCATATTTGTTTTCTGTTGTTTTGTAACAATTGCTACAAACTTAGCAGTTTAAAACACTGTTCATTTATCCCCCATTTCCATGAGTCTGAAGTCATGGGGGAGGGCTTGGCTGGGTCCTCTACTCGGGTTCTTTCCAGGCTGAAGTCAAGGTGTTGGCTGAGCTGCCTCCTTACCTGGAAGAATGTGATGCCTGAATGGGCTTCATCCTGATGGACCCACTTGGTCTCACTTGAGCTAAGCCTGCCCCTTCCTGGATGCCCAATAGTCACACACACACCCTCTCCTTACTCACAGCTACTAAGATGCGTCTGCACACACATAAAGTGCATTTATTCTCTCCTCCAGGGAAGCCAACTCAAGGCTGCATCTGGTCACAGTATCCCATTCTGGGACCAAAATCTCTGGTGACTTGTAGTCCTTTCTTTTAATTGTGGGATGTGGGTCCTCATAGCCTGGGAACCTAGGGTTGAATGATGAATTTGACCTACTTGGCATATGAATTGGGTATTCTAGAAAGAAATCTAGAAGACCATCCAAAGTGATCCTCACGTGGAGAGGGGAGGTTGAGAGAATGGTTACCCATCCACGGCACACACATTCAAGGCCCAGAATAGCAAGAGATCCTTGACCAGACAGTGGCCTCTCGGTCAATGAGTCTGGCCTTATCACAACTCCCACCACTCTGCTCTCTGTGAGGAAGTTCTGTGTCCTTTGTCCTCTCAGACCCTGTTTGTGTCCACAGTGGAAACATCTGAGCTGGACATCGGGGAGAATATCCCTTCTGGAGGGTATTCAATATCTTCAACAGCTCCTTTCTTGTTGGCATGAGAGAGAACCTAGAAAATGGGTGGTAGCCCCTTTTGTTTGTCAGGTTTGGGTTCACCCCCGGTCACGAAGGGATAAGCATCACTGTGATAGCCCGTGTACCCCGTTGCTTACCTCTGGCTACTGTTCCGCTGCATCTCCTGGGCACAACCACACCTCACCCAGTCTTAGCTCAGATGAGGCTGTACGAATCATATACCTCCTGAAGTTCCTGATCAGCCTTCTAACTGTTCACTTTCAGACCATTCCACAGGTAACTGGAGTAACTGGAACCAGATACCATCAAATCAGAGTCCCTGGATACAAACTATGGCCTGGGAACTTACATTTCTTAGCAACAGACCTTGGACTTTGCCTGTGTCCAGCTAGTGGTCAGCTCTATCCATGGCTGCCCTCTGGGCCTGTGCTGCCATCTTGGCCACCGCTCACAGGTCTTTTTGCCCTGGGGAAACGGTCTGCCCTCAGGCTGTAGGCCGGTTACCTCTTTTTTTTTTTTTGAATTGAAGTCTCACTCCGTCTCCTAGGCTGGGGTGCAGTGACACACTCACAGCCACCCCAGCTTCGACCCACTGGGCTCAGGCGATCCTTCTACCTCAGCCTTCCAAGTAGCCGGAACTATAAGTGCGCCTTACCACACCCGGCTAATTTTTTTTTTTTTAATTGTAGAGATGAGGTTTCACCAAGTTGCCCAAGCTGTTCTTGAACCCATGGTCTCAGGCAATCCCCTCACCTTGGCCTCCCAAAGTGCTGGGATTACTGCCTTAAGTTACTGCACCTGGCCCAGCTGCCTCTTTACCAAGCAAAAAAGAAGCCTTGCATGGACCACTGCTGAGATCCACCACAAAGCAAGAAGTATGAGTTACTCAATCCTGGGATCAAAAGATGGAGAGAAAAAAATGTCTAAAGACAATTAAACTAATTCATGTATCACCTGCACACATTTCAAAAATTAAAAATTTAAAATATCATGGGAAAAAAATCAAGAACGAAAGGAAAAAAACAGACAAATTGAACTTCATGAAAATTATAAAATTTGTTCATCAAAAGACACTATCAACAGAGTGAAAAGGCAACCCACAGAATAGAAGAAATATGTGCAAATCGTATATCTGATACAGGATTGACATTAAGAAGACACAGGCACCCCCTAAAACTCAGCAACAATAGCAAAAACCCGATTCAAAACTGGGTAAAGGACATGAATAAATATTTGTCCAAATAAGAAATCAAAAACTAGCCGGGCGTGGTAGCGCGCGCCTGTAGTTCCAGCTACTTGGAAGGCTGAGGCAGAAGGATCACCAGAGCCCAGCAGGTCGAGGCTGCGGTGGCCGGGAACGGCCACTGCACTCCAGTCTGGGCAACAGAGTGAGACTCCAACTCCAAAAAAAAGAAAGCAGTTAAGGCCCAGCTCCTTTTTATTCCAGGGAGCTCTAGCGAGAAGCAAACAGTGAACTGACGTACATTTTTGGCAGTAATGTGGCTTCCTATCTTCTGTATAAGTAGCTCTCAAAATTCAGGTGTTCAAGAAAATTATTTCTGGTACCTAAAGAGCCTGAGGGTATAGAGGGTGAGGGTTAGAAACAGATGAAAAGGTGGGGAGAAATGAATTCATGGGGCGCCCTGGGGAAGGAAGAAGCCTCAGATGGGACTCAGTGGAAGTGGCTTGACCATCCAGAAGGGATGGTAACATTCAGAAGCATTCAGTGAATTGATAGCAGCCAGTTCGACCAGCACCTGTTGTGATTAGCTATTTAGGGAAACTTTAAAGCAGATCCTGTCCCTGCCCCTTCTCTTGGCACCTATAGGAGACACTCTGAGACTCCGAACAATTCTGGAAGCAATACAGAAGAACATCCATTCTTCTTCCCTCATCTTCAAACTGGCCCAAGATGCATTCAAGATTGCTACTCCCACGGACAGTAGTACTGACAGCACTCTGCTCAATGTGGCCCTGGAACTTGGGTTACAGGTATGGAAGAAGAGTGGGCCATTCCCAATTTAGGCTTTTGACCTAGTGGCAATTGGCAGAAGATGAGATCCCCAGGAGACTAGGTACAGACCAAGTCTAGTTCTTTCTTTGTCCCTAGAGCACAAGTTCTAGGCTAGGCAAAAGGTAAGAACTCCATAAGTTGGGTTCCACTTTTAAGTTAAGGCCAGAAGTAGTACAGCTCTGTGCTCCATTGGGCCCCCATTTTTTCTCTACCTCCCATTTCTCGAAGTCAGGCAAGGTAGGGTAATAAGGACTTTGTTACAGGTCATCAGAGAAGCCTCCTATCTGATTGGTGAGGGGTGGGAAAGAAATTAAACTTGTCTATACTTATCATGAGAGAGACTGCTGCTTAAAGCACCAAAAAATATCTGTTGCATAAATAAATGGCAAGGGGAGGGGGAAGTCACAACAGTTAGGCTGAGCCCACTGGAAAGGCCTCTTTTGTGCCCAGGTAATGCGGATGACCTTATCAACCCTTAACTGGAGACGCCGGGAGATGGTCCGATGGTTGGTGACCTGTGCTACGGAAGTGGGTGAGTGCCCCACCTCCCTCTAACTCAGGGGAAAGGAGTTTCTAGGCCTTACACTTGGGACAGTACAATTAATCCCTAGAGCTCTCATATTTCTATCCCTTATGGCCTAAGAAAGGATGGGGCTGCTAGTAAGAGAAGATAGCCTCTGTTCAGCCAGTTCGAGCTCTGCCCTCACTGCTTGAACCATATCCTGATGTCAGCAGCACTTTGATCCTCTGATCAGAGACTTGTCTAAGAATGAATTTTCAGCCATCAATACTTAAGTGTTCCCTTGGGAGGTAGTAGGCATAATGGTTTGGTCTCAGTCCCTGTCTATGCTTCTGAGAAACCCTAGACAACTTGAAGACTCTAGACCCTTTCTAGAGAACAAAGCTCTAGCACAAGACTGCCCTGAGAGGCCCCACTTCAGCTAGAATCCATGGCAGATCTGTGACCCCTGCCTTGGGGCAGGCAAACCACAGGCTCTGCTGCTCCATCCTTGTGAGGAGCTAAGAGCACCTGCAGAGAGCTTGAGCCCTCTGACCTGGGAGAGGAAGTGATGGGAAAAGACCCCAAATAAGGTATGGCCATCCAGGCTGTTCCCCTTGCCCTGGTTTGCCTCAGATCATGTCAAGGCTGCTGAGGAAGCCTGGTCAACATAGTGAGACCATGTCTCTACAAAAACCATAAATAAATTTAAAAATTAACTGGGTGTGGTGGTACACACCTGTAGGCCCAGCTTCTTGGGAGGCCAAGACAGGAGGATCACTTGAGCCCTGGAATTCGAGGCTACAGTGAACTATGATGGAGCCACTGCACTCCAGCCTCTGAGTGAGAGTGAGACCCTTTCTGGGGGGAAAAAAAGGCTGCTAAGGAGGAGGGAGAACTCTTCTCTGCTATCCAAGTTCAAACCCAAATGGTAATCTGGTAAAACCTGGATCAGGACCCAGATGGCCACAGCTAAGTTCAGGCTCTTCCTGACAGGTGTGCGGGCCCTGGTGAGCATCTTGCAGAGCTGGTACACACTCTTCACCCCCACCGAGGCTACTAGTATCGTGGCTGCCACAGCCGTATCCCACACCACTATCCTGCGCCTCAGTCTTGATTATCCACAGCGGGAGGAACTAGCAAGCTGTGCTCGTACCTTGGCCCTGCAGTGTGCTATGAAGGATCCACAGAGCTGTGCCCTGTCAGCCCTTACACTCTGTGAGAAAGACCACATTGCCTTTGAGGCAGCCTACCAGATTGCCATTGATGCTGCTGCCGGAGGTATGACCCATTCACAGCTGTTCACCATCGCCCGCTACATGGAGCTTCGTGGCTACCCGCTACGTGCCTTCAAGCTGGCCTCCCTGGCCATGAGCCATCTTAACCTGGCCTACAACCAGGACACCCACCCTGCCATCAATGATGTGCTCTGGGCATGTGCCCTCAGCCACTCTCTAGGCAAGAATGAGCTAGCAGCTCTCATCCCCCTGGTGGTGAAGAGTGTACATTGTGCCACAGTGCTTTCAGACATCCTGCGGCGCTGCACAGTGACTGCACCTGGCTTGGCGGGCATCCCAGGCCGCCGCAGCTCTGGAAAGCTCATGTCCACTGACAAAGCTCCATTGCGCCAGCTCCTGGATGCCACCATCAATGCCTATATCAACACTACACACTCACGCCTGACACACATCAGCCCCCGCCACTACGGAGAGTTCATCGAGTTTCTGAGCAAGGCTCGGGAGACCTTTCTGCTGCCCCAGGATGGCCACTTGCAATTTGCTCAGTTCATCGACAACCTCAAACAGATCTACAAAGGCAAGAAAAAGTTGATGCTGCTGGTGCGAGAGCGCTTTGGCTGAGAAAACAGATAGCTCACTGTCAGGGCAGTCTGGGCTCCCAGGTCCCATCACGCCAGGCTAAGGACATTGAAATATTTGTCCACCCTTAGAGGACTCAGCACCTGTGGCTGAGGCCAGAGAACCACAGGGCTAAGGATGGGGAGAGTCCCACTCTTGCCGATATGCCTGCCTTGGCAAGCTTCTCACTGCAGCCCTGACGTAGCTGTTTCTGGAGGAGCTGGGCCCTGCAGATCAATCAGAAACTCCGCAACATGCCACCTCATGCCCTATATCCTGCATGTCCTGGGCATTGGCCCCCTCTCCCTTGGCAAATACAGAACACTGTTCTGTCTCAGGGATTGCTTAACCAGAGAAACAGAAGCATTTATGGTACTGTAAATACTATGGTATATGTGTTGCCAATTATTGTAAAGTTGTAACTATTTATAATTCTGGTTCTGATTTGTTGGGCACTTGAAGTAGCTGTGGGTGGGAGGCTATGCTTGTTTTCTGAGGAGACTCACAACCATTTCTCAGGTTTCCTTTGCAGAGTGTATGCTATTGGCAGTGGAAGAGTGAGGGTGCCAAGGAGAAAAATGGCCAGTTAGAATAGTCTAGTCTATGCAGAAACCCCAGCCTACACACATGGCATTGTAACCCAGGTGGCTGAGGAACAGAGGCTAGGACTGGACTTAGACTTTTGTTTCGTGAGGCTATGAGGACACTGAAGCTCCTGCTCCTGCCTCACACATCCTCTTCAGGAGCCTGCTGAACACCTGAGAACAAGTGCAGGGAGAAGATGAAGATCTGGGAAGCTGCTGAGTTCATAATATTCATCTACGCGCATCACCTTTGTGTTAGTGTCTGATTTCATCTGTAATTATGTGTATCTGTTCAGCTAAGTACGTATGTCTATGTGCATAAATGTATCTGTGCATGCCTGTCTGTATGTGCTCAGGTATATTTATGTGTATCTGTGTTGGTTCTGTGTCTGTGTACCTGTGTGAATATGTATGTACTGGACTGTGGGTTTCTGTGTGAGGGTATACACATTTGCATACCTATGAGAAGGAATACACATACACAAGTGCATGTGTAGAAACATGTGTCTATGTATCTGCCAGTTATCCATGCATCTGTGTGTCTTTATATGTGTAACTGAGCATTTTTCTATATGTAGGTATGTCTATGTATTCATATGTTTGAGGATCTGCATGAATGTGTCCCTTCTCTTTTTGCCAGACCTCTCCTTCCCATTCCTCTTAGTCTCTCTCACCAGCTAATCATTTGTTCCCCATCTCTGTTCCTCCTGTGTTTACCATTTTCTTGCCAACCTTCTAAGCACCAGTCTCCTTCTACCTTAAGACTAGCTGCTTCAGCTCCACGGTTCTCTTCTCGTGCCATACTTGCTGTCTTCCCTTGCCTTTCTACCTCAAGCTTCCTCTGCCTGCTTTTATCATAGTCTCATTGCTGATTTGGAGGCTGGGCTGGTATGCACTTGGCCTTTCCCTTCCTATTTCTAGCCCTAGTGGGCAGCCCCTGTCTTAGCCTGGCTGACCTCCACAGTGTATTGTGTTCCTGATACCTTCCTGACCCCTATGCTCAACCTGGAATTATTATAGGAGGTAGCAAGGGCATTCAAAAGAGTCAGTTAGATACCAGTGTCTTGGTGTTTACTGCTTTATGTCTTAGTTCCTGAGTTGGGGGTGGGGTTTGATAGGGAAGGGGTGGTATAGGTAGGGTGCGAACTAAGGACCTGTTTTATTTTCCTTTCTTTGACAAACTGTTTATGTCACCTTTCTACTCCAAACTGACTGAGAGGTTGTATTTGCTATCTGTGGCTACTAAAATCTTCCTGTCCAGCCAAGGGCCCCTATAAGACCTCAGCCCAATGGGTTGGTAAAAAAGTGAAACCTCTTCCATTTCTGTATCACAATTGCCCTTTTTTTAGCAGGTATGTGAACTCACAGTGCTTTTCTATGAATAAATCATGGATCACAGAAAGGATCATTTTTCTAAAAGCAGATACTGTGTTATTTCTATAAATGAGGCCCTTCTGACCCTTCTGCATTGCCCTGGCTTGGCTAGGGAGCTGGTTCAGCCTATAGCACAGTGGGTTCCTAGTGGTCTAAGGAGATGCAGAATGACAAAGAATTTCCTGCCATACCAGGCCCCTTTCCAGAACTCACAAACACCACAGAACTTTGTCCTAGGAAGCCGGTACCACCATTATGGGAAGAACACCAAGATCCTGAGAAAATTAAAGGGTCTGCTCAAAAAAGAATGTAAACAACACTGAGTGCCAGAGGGCCTTTTGGTGTCAGGACTTCTCGCCTTGGTGATGATGGCCTAGTCTAAGGTTCTAATCCTAAGCAACCTTGCTCTGAGCTTTCATGTCCTCCCCATCTTTTGGTATCAAAGTTAAAGGCTCCTCAGCTTCTCCCTGCTCAGCTTCTCCCTGTTCACCTAGACTCCATCTTCCTCCCCATTCCTCTGTGAGTGTTCTAACTACTTCTGTGCTCCTCTTTGACCTATACTCTCCTTCCTCCCCACACAAAGCCTTTGGCCTTTGTATGCTGTGAGGACCCCACCCCTTTTCACAAGGCCAACTGCTAAGAAGCTCTACCCTAACCCATGTAGCTCTGGGGCTTGGATATCTCAGAACAAGATGCTGGTAAGAACCTTGACATTAAGTTCTATAGTACATATTAACCGATACCTGACCTCCATGACTTACGGAGAGACTGTAGAGAGAGAGGCCCAAGGGAAGAACCAGAGGCTAAGAAGGAACTGAGGATAAGGGCACAAATCCTTCACAAAGAAAATCACATACTAGACTCCAACTCTGGAATGTTTATTCTCCCGGACACAATCATCTGTGTTAGTGGTACTTGAGGGTAAAGGTACATGCTCAATTCTTTCGAAGCAGACGTGAGTATCTATGCACGGCATCCACAAAGGCCCCCACGTGTTCTGGGTCCATGTCAGGATAAAGCCCATGGCCCAGGTTGGCAATGTAGCGTTGTGGCCCAAAGTCATCCAGCATCTGCTGCACCAGTCGCCCAATCTCCTCCTGGAAGACCAATAGCCTCTGTCTTCCCTATACATAATAGTGACATGCACACACACGTAGGCATGCTTCTATTCAGTGTTATTTATTCAGTCATTAATTCAACAAAATTATCAGATGCCTAGTATGGACCAGGCACTAAGAATAAACACAAGTGAACAACAAAAATTCCTGCCTTCTTAGGGCCTATGTTGTGCATGTGGAGTAGAGAGGGGAAGGACAAGCAGACATAATAAAAACCCACACATGATAATACAACCATATCTACAGCCAAAGGAACGCACAGAGAAACACGCAGACATAGGGGCCCTAATTGTTACCTCAGATGCATACAGGGCACAGGGGTCCAGGTTGCCCTGCAAGGTCACCGTCTTTCCCACAAGCTCCCTGGAAGCAGAGCCAGTGCTGTTTTAGTAACTGCACATGTTAGCTGCCCTCCTCTTCACTTCAACCTCACGGACCCATCCCTCCGTTACTTACCGGGCTTTCTTTGGGACCACTGTCCAGTCAAGCCCAACCACCTCATAGCCAGCCTGGGCCAGTTCCTCCAGGGCAAAATGCCCATCTTTAGCAAAGATAATCTGGAAGAAAGCAGATCTCTGGGGCTATAGAAGGTCTTACTACACCCTCTAATCTTTCTCGGCTACACTTCTGCTGCCCTCCAATGGTCACTCCAGTCCACATAGGACTTACCCTGAAAGCTCCACACGCCTACTTTCACTCAGCCCATCCCAATGCTCACCATGGGCACCGGTGCCAGGCCTGCCTCTTGCAGCCCAGCCTTCACTCGCTTGGCCACATCACGGATATATGGCAATGCAAACTTGCTGAAGAGTTGTGGGCCAAGATGCCCTGCATGGGACTCAAAGAGCTGCAATGCCTACAGTTAGATATGGTGAAGAGAAAACAACACAAAGAGTAAGTACTTCAGGCCCCACATAGAGAATCTGCCTCAGTTTGCCCCAAGTGACTTTAATCCCTGATTCTGCCACAGCCTGTAAACCCAGTTCCAGTCAAAAAGTTCTGCCTTCTCCTCCAGATCCCAGTACTAGCTTTGTCTTTGAACACTCAAAGCATTGAGTCATCACTTCTTGGTCTTTTGGCTAAGATCAAATGTAGTATCAAAGCATTACGCCCTCCTGCCAGTGTCAGGGTGGGCTTAGCTGCTGTAGCCAGACCATTGAAGGCCAAGTTTCTTTCATGCCTGGCATTAAGACCCCTGCCCTCTCAGGTTTAGAAATCCCTCTGGTTCTTTTAGACCAAACCCCAGCTTATTTGTGTCTCTCTCAGCACTTACCTGGGCACCAGCAGCTACTTGTCCTACCAGATATGGAACCAAAGCATCAGTGAGGATGTGAAGCAGCTGGTGACTGGCCTGAGGTCTCTGATAGAGCCAGCGCTTGGCCTGAGCCATGGTGCTTGAGCCACCACCCTCAATCATGTATGTCATCAGGGTCCACTACAGATGGATACAAAGATGTCACAAGTGCACAAGCCAGATTGACACTTCCTTCCCTTGTCTGTACCAGACCTGCCAGAGTGATCTCCCTATACCCCAGTCCCTGCTCTGTCCCATATTACCGGGGCACCAGCAAAGCCAATCAGTGGCACACGCCCAGCCAGTCGTTGTCGGGTAAGAGTAATGGCCTGGAACACATAGCCCAGCTCAGAGGCCACCACTGCTGGATCTTGTAGGCGCTCTAAGTCCCGTTCTTCCCTTAATGGCTCTGGGAAGCTAGGTCCTTTGCCAGGTACCATGGTCACCTCCATGCCCAGTGCCTGGAGAGGGAGAAAACATTTGGGTTCCCAAAAGGGAACTTCAGGTGGAGAGGTTCTATCATCCCATTCCAGGAGGAAAGGAAAAGAAAAAGAAAACTCAAGACAAACTCCATCTCTTTCAGCCTTAGTTTTTCCCTCTATTCAGTCAGGATAAGTGCTTATTTGAACCTTGACTGGACTGATAGAAGGATTTTCAAGGGGTCCTTGGATCTCATACCAGGATAAGGTTTGAGTAGGTACCTGGGGTACAACAAGGATGTCAGAGAAGATGATGGCAGCATCCAGAGGGAAGCGACGCAGTGGCTATAGGAAATAGGAGATATGGGTTGCTAGGTGGCAAGCTGAGGACATAAGTCCCTCCCTCTTTTGTGGACCCCTCACCTGCAGAGTCAGTTCACAGCAGGCCTCAGGAGAGCGACAGGTGCTGAAAAAGTCCTGGGCAGCTCGTGTTTCCCTAAACTCTGAAGACAGAACAGGAAAGACAGGACTCGGCCTTGAGGCCCTTCAGAGCCCTCCCTTGCCCTTCGAAAACTTTTCACTCTCCAGAGTATTATGTGGACGTCTGGGCCTTGATTCTGACCTGGTAAGTAGCGGCCTGCCTGCCGCATGCACCAAACGGGAGTGTAGTCTGTTTCCTCTCCCCAAGCTGCTCGCAGGAATGTGTCATTCTTCAGCTCCGGAAAACCCTGAGAACTGACGATCAGAGGGGGGTGGGGGTAGATGTCAGTATGCTAGGCTATGGGTTGGGGAAGGTGGATTTAGTACAAGCACCGCTATCTGCCTCCTCCAGGCCAGCTCCC
The DNA here is from genome assembly GCA_963574415.1 of Tarsius wallacei. Taxonomy (NCBI): domain Eukaryota; kingdom Metazoa; phylum Chordata; class Mammalia; order Primates; family Tarsiidae; genus Tarsius; species Tarsius wallacei. The sequence continues at coordinate 17,597 of CAUYQG010083336.1, forward strand.
AAACCGTGGCTTACCGCCCATTCTGCCTCCTCTCTGCCTATCAGAGGGTGCACAAGACTCTAGAAGGGCCCGTGCTGGGGACCTTTTCCCTACACTGAGTCCCAACACTTCCAAGCGCAAAAGCGACGGAGAAACTTGGGGGGTGGGGAGATGAAAGCCCCGTGAGAATAGTTTTTGTTGGGGGGGGTAGTCCTTCGGACTAACGAATCTCAGGGAGGGGGGTGCCAGTGAGCTGGTTCAGGAACTGCGAGATCCCTAGGCTGAGGGAATAATCAAAGAGGAATTCAGAGATGGTCCCAGAATAGAGATCCTAGTTGGAAATCCTGAGACACCCGCTGAATGAAGTTCCCTGGGATGAAAGTCTCAAGAATTCATGGTTGGAAGATTCGGGGCCCAACTAATGAGGCTCGGGTTGGGAGAGCTCCAGGATGGGGAAAAGGGAATATGGGAATAATGTCTTGAGTTAGAAAACTCAAATTAGAAACCCCGCTGGCAACGCCGCATGCTGCGTAGAACTCACCCCAGCCCGTTCGCCTCCATGCTAAGCTGTCTTGCGACTGCGAGAATAACCCCACTTTAACCTGAATCTGAACCCGCCCCTCAGTCCAGGCCCCGCCCCTTCCTGGAGGAAACCAAGGGCGTCGCCATGTTAAAAGTCACATGATCAGATTCCAGCGACAGTACCAGGGTTGCCCTGGATGCTGCCAGTAGGACCCACACATTTTTTCACCGTAAAGTCCGCTGTAGCGACGCAACAACAAACGCCCAAATGAAAATTCCGCTGTAGCTCCATTTTACGGTGACAGGAGGAATTTGTTCTCATCTGATGGTCTGGGTATTCCGGAGGCTTCGCGCATATCTCGCTCTCCATTATTCTAACGGATTTATCCAGCCAGGCTTGCAACGGACCATGGAACCAGGGTGTTCAGGGAACTGAAATCATCATATATTGATATTACCTACTAAGAGCCCTGCACTATAGTAGGTGTGGAGGTTAAAGTGCTGCGCAAGACAGCTCTTTAAGGAGCTACAAGACTTAGGGGAAAGCAGAAATCGGGACTCACACTGAAGTGGCTAATGACCACCAGTGTCCTGGGATTAGGAGTAGCAACCAGGGTCAAGCCCGAATGACTCAAGACTTCTGTCAGTGGCGGGGAGTTTGTCATTCTCTCAAACATCTTAGTAACACCGCCCCTAGGATGGGGAGTCCAGCAGATTTTTAACCGACTGGCTGGGGGCGGCAGGCAAAAATAGAAAGCCAGAGGACCAGGAAAAATGGCTGTTGTAGTGATCCACCCTAGATAGGATGGTGGCTTGAACGAGAGTAGTAACAATAGAGATAAAATAGTAGTAGCAAAGGAATGGAGAGAGAGAGATTGATCCGGTAGAAACCACTGATCTTGGGTTTGGTTGGCTGTGTTGAAGGGGCACAGAGGGAGGCAATATGGTTGTGTTCAGGAGTGCACAGAACAATAAATAGTGTGAGCTGGAGTGCGCTTAGTCCAGAACATACGGCGAAGGCTGGCCGGAGGCGGGACCGGGCGTGGTGGGAAGCTTGGCCCGCGGTCGCCACTGCTGCTCCCGGCAGGGTCGCCTCTGGGTTTCCCTCAGCTGCTTCGCCATGGCGGGCCCTGGCCCGGGCGCTGCGCTCGAGTCCCCGCGGCAGCTGCTAGGCCGCGTGCGCTTCCTGGCGGAGGCAGCGCGGAGCCTCCGCGCCGGGCGGCCGCTGCCGGCAGCGCTGGCTTTCGTACCACGAGAGGTGCTCTACAAGCTTTACAAGGACCCGGCGGGACCGTCGCGAGTGCTGCTGCCGGTGTGGGAGGCGGAGGGCCTGGGGCTGCGCGTGGGCGCCGCGGGCCCAGCCCCGGGTACGGGCTCCGGGCCCCTCCGCGCCGCCCGCGACAGCATCGAGCTCCGGCGCGGCGCCTGCGTGCGCACCACCGGCGAGGAGCTGTGCAACGGCCACGGGCTCTGGGTGAAGCTGACCAAGGTGCGCTCTGGCCTGCTCGGGGCCCCGCAAAAGACCCCCGGGACCAGAGAAGCCCCTGACTGTTGTCCTTTCCTCCCCCACGTTGAGCTGGCATTGCGTTTGGTGCCCTTTGCCCTGGGCTGTGCAGGGCGGGCCGCTGGGCAGGCCCCGATTCCCTGACGGCTGTCCCCATCTGGCGCGTGCCGGCAGGAGCAGCTGGCAGAGCACCTGGTCGACTGCGAGCTGGATGAAGGCTGGCTGCTTGTGTGCCGCCCGGCGGAAGGCGGGGCCCGCCTGGTACCCATCGACACTCCCGACCACTTGCAGCGGCAGCAGCAGCTCTTCGGCGTGGACTATCGGCCGGTGCTCAGGTTCTGCACTTGAAGGGGCGGGGCCTGCTGTCTGGTGGCCTAGCCAGGAGGGGTTGGAAACACTTCTGGCACAGCCTGGGGGTGGGTTATTGGAGCGGAGGCAGAGAGAGGAAAGGTGCTGGGGTAGGGCTTCTGGAGGAGTGGAGGTAGAACCCTGGAGAAGGCTCCGGGACTTAGAGGTGGTGTCCTGCTGCTCCCTGACACCTCCCCATCCCACTCCCTACTCTGTGCCCACAGATGGGAACAGGTAGTGGACCTGACATACTCGCATCGTCTGGGATCGAGACCTCAGCCAGCGGAGGCATACACAGAAGCTGTGGAAAGGCTACTGTGAGTGCACTGGAATGGGATGGGGAGGAAGGAGCTCTGCGTCTGGGCACAATCTAATTAGGGGCTTGGGGTTGCTTAGCTACGTGCCCCCGACATGGACCTACGAGTGCGACGAGGACCTGATCCACTTCTTGTATGACCACCTGGGCAAGGAGGATGAGAACCTGGGTAGCGTGAAGCAGTATGTGGAGAGCATAGACGTTTCCTCCTACACGGTGGGTGCTGGGACTCCTCGCACCCCAGGCAAAATGTAGTCACACCCTTCAAGCCTAGATCCAGAAAGAACCCCCACCTCCAGGCCAGAACCAAACCTGGATCCCCATAGGCCATACTTAGTTCAGCTCCCCATCTTGGAAATCCATAAGAACCCCTAGAGAAGACCCCCTGCCCCTCACCTCGTTTCAGTTGCCCTTTTAGCCCAACTCAACTATGCTTTCTCTCTTGTGCTCCCTGGCCCAGGCCACATGCCCAGAGCAGGGAGTGAGACTAACTGCTGACTCCACACCTCTGCCCCTCCCCAGGAGGAGTTCAATGTGTCCTGCCTAACAGACAGCAATGCAGATACCTACTGGGAGAGTGATGGGTCCCAGTGCCAGCACTGGGTTCGGCTTACCATGAAGAAGGGCACCATTGTCAAGTGAGTAGGCTCTGGGCAGGATAGGGTGAGGGAACCATGTGCCTGTGGATTTACAGAGACCCATGTTCACACTGACTCTTCAGGAAGCTGCTACTCACAGTGGATACCACGGATGACAACTTTATGCCTAAGCGGGTGGTGGTCTATGGAGGCGAAGGGGACAACCTGAAGAAGCTGAGTGACGTGAGCATTGACGAGTGAGCAAGCCGGCCTGGGATGGGCGATAGGGCATGTTCCAAGCCTGACCTAGCTTGGAAGGCTAAGTCTGAGTGGGACCCCAGTGATCTCTGAAGGCTTGAAGCAGGGGTATCTGATGTGCCTCACATTCATCTCCTCAGGACCCTCATCGGGGATGTCTGTGTCCTGGAAGACATGACCATCCACCTCCCAATCATCGAGATCCGCATTGTCGAGTGCCGAGGTGAGGCTTAAGGCTGTAAGTGGGGAAAGAAAGGCCAGCATGTAGATGGGGGCAAGGAGACAGTGAGTGTGGAGAGAAGCAGATGGGTTTGATACTGGGGTGAAAGTGATGCTGAGTTAACTCCAGGATTTGAAGCTTTGGGGACCTGAGCCAGGTGGGAGATGCAAGTATAAGCCTGCCTTAAAACCATAGAGGTGGTTGGGCTCACCTGGAAGAGGAACTGAATTGGGACCCTCAGGCATCCCAACATTATAGTGGTAGACAAAAAACAGCAAAGACTATATAAGTCAGAATCAGATGATATAGAGGGATCCCAAAGGTCCCAGGTTTCTAGGTCTGAAGGCCAAAGAGGCAGCAGGTGCAGTAAATGGCCTCATTCTGACTCTTTCCCCCAGATGACGGGATTGATGTTCGTCTTCGAGGAGTCAAGATCAAGTCATCCAGACAGCGGGAACTAGGGTTGAATGCAGACCTGTTCCAGCCAACCAGTCTGGTGCGATATCCACGCCTGGAAGGCACTGACCCAGAAGTACTGTACCGCAGAGCTGTCCTCCTGCAGAGGTGGCTGTGGTCCTGGGCCAGCAGGCCTTTTCCTTCTCCCAACCCTGGACCTTGTATGTCTGCATGGAGGAGGTCCCCAAGGTCTCATAGTATAAACTGCTCAAGGGTCAGAGCAACCCCTATACCTGCCTTTCCCCTGTCTCTATGTGTTGGGGAATTGGGGTCTTACAACCATGCCAAACTCTTTAACTGCAGTTATCTTTACCCACCCATGCCAGATTCATCAAGATCCTGGACAGTGTCCTACACCACCTGGTACCTTCCTGGGACCACACACTGGGCACCTTCAGTGAGATTAAGGTGAGCCTGGCCCACACCGTGCTAGTCCTGTCAGTGGGTTCCCCCTTCCTGCTCATGTCATTGTTCACCCATTGGCAGAGAGATCCTAAAACCTGCTCTAGGGCAGGTTTGCTGGATCTGGGAACACAGGAAGGAAGCCAGAACAAAGGGTCAAAATGTAGTGTTTGGGGGATACTCCTTAGATGAGTGTGTGGAATAGCCAAGGGCTGGAGGAAGAGAAGTGACAACATGGGCAAGACAGGCGCAGAATGGGAGTTACCAACAGCTCAAGATGACTTGAGAAAAGTGTGCAGGCAGGTGTGAGTATGATACAGGGATGAGGACGGGAGAGAGTAGGCAAGAAGAGGGCCCTGCGGGCCAGGCTGTGAAGAAGGGACTTTGTCTCTGAGTAGTGGAGCTATTGTAAAGGTAAGCAAGGTAATGACAACAGTAGATTTTTTTGTTTGTTTTAGAAAGCTCCCCCTGGTGGCTAGACTAAGGAAGGGATTTCAGACAAGTACCTGGTATGGTGGAGTTGAATCCAGGCATAGAGGAAGGTTCCAGGGCCTGGAACTGCCCTGGAGGGAGGCTGACTGCCTTCTTCTGCTCTGACCAGCTCTCTGCTCTGATCATCTCTCCTAACCAGCAAGTAAAGCAGTTCCTACTGCTGTCGCGCCAGCGGCCCGGCCTCGTGGCTCAGTGCCTGCGTGACTCGGAGAGTAGCAAGCCTAGCTTCATGCCACGCCTGTACATCAACCGCCGCCTTGCCATGGAACACCGTGCCTGCCCTTCTCGGGACCCTGCCTGCAAGAACGCAGTCTTCACCCAGGTCTGGACCACCTAGGGTTGGTCTGAGGGAGGGTCAGTAAAGGGCCTAGGGAACCAGGTCAAGAGGGATTTGAGCAAGGTTTTGGGGCAAGAGTTGGGCCAGGTCTTGACAGAGACTTCCCTCCAACTTCCTCCCTGCCCTCAGGTTTACGAAGGCCTCAAGCCCTCTGACAAATATGAAAAGCCCCTGGACTACAGGTATGGCATGAGGGTGAGGGACTTACTCTGGGTGCACGTGTGTACACATACACCCACACACTGCTCCTGGCACCCCTCTCCGTCACTGCTTTGTAGCCCTTTTCCTGGTTGGTCTCTGGGCTGGTGAATAGTCCTGAGCCCTGGCCCAACATGATGACAGATACACCCATAATTATAGGTGGCCCATGCGCTATGACCAGTGGTGGGAGTGTAAATTTATTGCAGAAGGCATCATTGACCAAGGTGAGGCCCTGAAGGATGATGACAAGGGGTCTTGCTTGCTGCCCTATTAAAGTGGTGGAGGTTTCTGGGGTCACTAGCTAGTGAAATTAAGGGACCTGTTTATTACCCCATTATGGAGGCTGGACTCGAGTATCCAGCTGAGTGCATCTGTCATTTCAGGGGGTGGTTTCCGCGACAGCCTGGCAGATATGTCAGAAGAACTGTGCCCTAGCTCAGCAGATACCCCTGTGCCTCTGCCCTTCTTTGTGCGCACAGCCAACCAGGTAATCTCCCACCCTCACCTCCCAAGTTGTCTCCATCTCTGCAAACCTCCCAGGTGCCAGACTGAGTTATAAAGTAACCAGAGGAGGGACCGAGTTGCCACAGGCAACCTCTGGGCAGACAGGGAAAGGAGGAGCCATTGTACTTTCAGAGGGGTCGTTCAGGGCCCCCAGGGGAAGATATCTAAGGAAGTCTTTAGGTAACGTTGGGAGTAAAGTGTATCCCATGCCGTGCTGACAGCTCTGCCTCTGGGGCAGGGCAATGGCACTGGTGAGGCCCGGGACATGTATGTGCCCAACCCCTCCTGCCGCGACTTTGCCAAGTATGAATGGATTGGACAGCTGATGGGGGCTGCCCTTCGGGGTAAGGAGTTCCTGGTGAGTAGCCTAATCTACACTCCATCAGATCAACCCTGGCTCCTGGAAGGAAGGGCCAGCCAAACCTGGGTAACTCAGGGTGAGAAGACAGTAGTGAATGTTTATCACATAGGTGCTGGCTCTGCCTGGTTTTGTGTGGAAGCAGCTTTCTGGTGAAGAGGTGAGCTGGAGCAAGGACTTCCCAGCTGTGGACTCTGTGCTGGTGAGTAGGGCCTGGAAGCAGTGTTTCCTCTGCCCGGCCCCTAAAGGTTGGTGCTCCCCAAGGCTGTCCACACTCAGGTTCCCTCTCCAATCCCACCTACCCTCATGGCTTCAACTACTGTCTCTATTCTGATGACCCCTAAAATCCTGACCTCAGCCTGGGCACGGTGGTTCATGCATATAATGCCAGCACTTTGGGAGGCCAAGGTGAGAGGATTGCCTGAGCCCACAGGTTCAAGAACAGCCTGGGCAACTTGGCAAGACTTCATCTCTACAATAAATCAAAAAAACTAGCCGGGTGTGGTTGCACGCACCTGTAGTTCCAGCTACTTGGAAGGCTGAGATGGAAGGATCACCTGAGCCCAGCAGGTCGAGGCTGCAGTGGCCATGAGTGTGCCACTGCACTTCAGCCTGGATGATAGAGTGAGACTCCAACTCAAAAATAATAATAATAATAATCTTGACCTCAAGCCCCAGACTCTCTCTTAAGCCTGGGATCATATACATCTGCATCTGGACATTTGCCCCAAGATGGCATCTCAGACTCAGCACATTGTTAATCTTCTCCCCAGACTACTGCCCTCTAGGGCTCCCTGTCTCAGAATGGCATCACAACCCACCCTTCCTCACACCAACCCTCAGGGTCATCCTTCACTCCTCCTTCTCCCTCACTCCTCACATTATCAAGTCTCTTTCTGGATCTGTCTACTTCTTCCATCTCACTCCAACCCCCACCCCTACTCCACCCCCAGTTCAGGCCACCTTTCCTTCTTACATAACCACTTATTGTAAGCATTGGTGTCCCTATCTCCATTTTTACCCATCTGATCTCCATGCAGCAAGAGTAATCCATTTCATTCTGCCCATTGAAACGTTGATGGCTCTGCCATGGGCTTTCAGAATCTGTAAAGGCCTTACATGATCCCTGTATCTCTAGCCACTTGGTTCACATTCAGGCTTCAGCCAGATTCCTCAGGCCTTCTGATCTTTCCATATTTCTCCAAGATATTCTCTCTCCTGACTTCCTGTGTTTCCCAGCCAACTCCCAGCCATCATTTGGGTCTCAGCTGAGATGCCATGTCCTGCAGGACGCCTTCTCTGTCCTCTAAAGCTGGTTAGGTGTTGTCTGGATGCTTTCACAACCCTTGTACTGACACCCTCGTTCCCTGTTGCCTGCATGGGAACTGCCTTGCCTGGCTGTCTCTTCAACTTCCCTGAAGAAAGATAGTGACTATCTCCACAATGGAGAGCTTACCTCCTTGCCTCTCTCCAATCCCCAGGTGAAGCTCCTGGAAGTGATGGAAGGAATGGACAAGGAGACATTTGAGTTCAAGTTTGGGAAGGAGCTAACATTCACCACCGTGCTAAGTGACCAACAGGTGGTAGAGCTGATCCCTGGGGGCGCAGGCATCGTTGTGGGATATGAGGACCGTTCTCGTTTCATCCAACTGGTCCAAAAGGCACGGCTAGAGGAGAGCAAGGAGCAGGTACTAGCCAGAAGCTAGGAGAACAGAGATTTAGACTCTCCTGAGCCCCAGCCCCAAGTAGTCAGAGCCTAGCCTGTAGGCCACCAGTAACCAGTACTAAGAACTCTGGCCTCCACCATTCCTCTGTCCCACATTCCTGCTATGCAGCGGGGTTCAGAGATGCCCCCCTGTAGTGCCAGTTGAGAATTGTGCCCTCTCCACCAGCCAGACCTTCTACCCCTTCCCCAGGTGGCGGCCATGCAGGCAGGTCTGCTGAAGGTGGTGCCACAGGCTGTGCTGGACTTGCTGACCTGGCAAGAGTTGGAGAAGAAGGTTTGTGGGGACCCAGAGGTCACTGTGGATGCTCTGCGCAAGCTCAGTGAGTTCCCGGCTGTGGGGCAGAGGAGGGCAGCACAGTAGGGACAAGGACTGGGCAGGAAGAGCCTCAAGCATGGATTCTCGCCTTGTCTCCACCAGCCCGGTTTGAGGACTTCGAACCATCTGACACGCGGGTGCAGTATTTCTGGGAAGCACTGAACAACTTCACCAATGGTCAGTGGAAGAGGGCAGAGTGACACCTGGGTTCGACTTGTGGGACACAGAGGCAGGGAAGAAATTTTAGAACCTCACTCACCATCAGAGCGGACACTGATTTCCTTCTTTGTCCCAGAGGACCGGAGCCGCTTCCTGCGCTTTGTCACAGGCCGCAGCCGCCTGCCTGCACGGATCTACATCTACCCGGACAAGCTGGGGTGAGTGCAGAAGGGCGTCTGCAGGTGCCGTGGCCAGCCTTCTGTCCTCCCTCCCCACACATGCACACATGTGCCCCTACACATCTTCCTGATCTATGGCCCCTCAACGCCCCCAGCTACGAGACCACAGACGCACTGCCTGAGTCCTCCACCTGCTCCAGCACCCTTTTCCTGCCGCACTATGCCAGGTGGGTTTTTCCCTAGGTTCGAGCCTGGGTCGTGGGGGGTGGGGAGCACCCTTGGTGGGGGGACCTTTCAGCACTGAAGTGCACAAACCAGAGCCTTTGCCCTGATAGTGGTGGAGGGGCCTGACCTCATCCCCATCCCCTGCAGTGCCAAGGTGTGCGAGGAGAAGCTCCGCTACGCGGCGTACAACTGTGTGGCGATCGACACGGATATGAGCCCTTGGGAGGAGTGAGGCGGTGCCGGGGGCAGCTGCGGGCCCTGGCAGGACTGCTCCCGTGTGGGTCCCACTAGGCCTAGCTCAGGGCAAGACACCTTCCCTGCACCAAATTCCTTGGGTCTGTGATCCCAATGTGAGCTGACGTGCTCTGCAAAACCCAGCGCCCTGCTCCTGTGTGCGTTTGGAGTGGGGGCGATGAGGCGGTGGATTGACGCTGGTGGCCCAGCCCCGCAGACCCACAAGCCCTACTCGTGCTGGAACTTGCTTCCTGAGGTCTTTGGGAATCTTCCACAAGCCCAGCACAAGCTGCCAGGCCTGAGCTACTTGAAGGGGATCATCTAGGTCCCCACCCTGTGGACTTTGCCTCTGTTTTCAGCTCCACATTTTTTCTCTTTCTTTCTCTCTGGCTTCAGCCATGACTTAAAACTAAAAATGTTGGAGGATGGTGGAGGCCCCTCCCCAGGCAAGGAGCCAGGGATGATGGGAAGTGGTGGTCATCCTCTTTGCTCACCTGCCCCAAGAAGGAAGCAGCAGTTGAGTAGCCCTCCCTTACCCACTGCCCTTTTCCAGTTCTCCTATACCCGAGGTGTGATGGGCTCTGTTCTTCCTCCAACCCAGTCTCAACTGGCCCTGCCCAAAAAAGAGAGAGGAAAAAAATAGGCTGGCCTGACATTTTTCGGGAACCTACATCCATTCAACGTTAAATCCTCCACCTCCCCATAGTCATCACTTCCACATCACCTCTAGCCTGATTCTTCGTCTGCTGTTTCACCCTGAAGAATTTGCACAGGTTAAGGCCAGCTATGTCCTCTCTGAAACCTTCAATAGCTCACCTTTACCCAACTCTAAAGTAAAGCCTCGACTTTACACATGCTTCTAGAGCTATGCACGCCCCTGCCCCAGCCCCTTCTCCCTCTGTTGAGGGCCTCCATTACACTCCATCAAAAGACATTCTTGCACATGGGAAAATTGAATAAATGTATGAATTCATTTCTTCAGAATGTTTGTTGGGCTCTGTGCTAGCACAGGGAGCACACACAGTGCTCTGTCCTGGAGGAGCTAGGGAAGGCTCTTCCAGTACTTCCGTGACCTGCTGGGAGCCAAGAAGATGTGTGTTAAATGGGAGGAGTGGGGCTTCTCAGCAACAAACATTAAATCTGGGGCTGAACAGGGAAACAAGGAGCCCTGCCCAAAAAGGAGAGAGGCTAACCTGACATTTTCTGGGTTGGGTGTGCTAATTTGGAGGATGGGAGTCCGCTCGAACCCAGTGGGCAGAAGAATTTGACATCACGGAAGACAGAGCCTTGAGATGGCTGACAAACCAGCCAGGTCAGGATTTTGACAGACGTGAAGGCAGCAGCATCGCTACTGCTCCCACCTCCATTTGTTACCCAGCTAAGGTGTGGTCTTTAAGAACAGGTACCCAAACTCAATGCTCATGTCATCCACACCTCACACCTTTGTCTCCATCACTGCCATTGCGGTCCTGCAGCCATGGCCTATCCAGCGACCAGTCAGCTCCAGTGCGCCACCAGCAGCTGCTACCAGATCCAGGTCAGTGACTGGCACACGGGTCACAGGAACTGCTGCAACGACATGCCCGTCTGTGCGGCACTGTTGCCCCTCTGTGCCTCGCCTGCCACATCCCCGACAACTTTGGAGAGTGCTGCTGTGCGTCCTGCCTGCCCAGAGGCCTGTACTCCCTCTGCACCGCATGTGCAAGCGCTACCACATCCAGGACTCCATCAGGCATGACTGGGCAGCTCTCACCTTTTGTCTGCCCTGTGCCCTCTGTCAGGTGGCCCGGGAACTGAAGATCCAAGAGTAAAGTCCTTCTCTATTCTACCTGCCTGGCTGCCTCTGGCCCCTCCTGGGATGTCTTGCCCTACCGCCAGAAATATGCCCACAATAAAAACCTGAAAACCAAAAAAGACCAAAAAAAAAAAAAAACGGTACCTTGGGAAAGACCTGGTGCCTGTATGTTCCCCCACAGTCACCACCTCAAGTGTGGTCTCAAGGTCCCAGTTGTCTCAGTCAGGGTACAACATGAGACAGTGCAGTGACCAGTTGCCCAGCCAAGTGGCTTGCAGGGTCTCACCCTTGCAACTTCTCCCGCGTTGTCTTCTAGGTTGTGTCCCGGCTGGGAAACTCCTTTTTCTGAGGGGTGACGTTTAGTCCCCCTCTTGCAGTACTCTGCTCCCCTGAGGTCTCTCTCCCCAAAACACAGTCCAACATCCCAGGTCAGCCTCGCAGCAGCCTTCACCCCCCCCCATCTCTACCTTGGGTGGTCCACAGGAGACACCCCCTTCCCAGAAAACCCCTTCTTATCCACAGAGCAGGAACCCAGAGGTTGCCCCCACCACCACCACCTCTGCTCTTCCCAGCAAGCTCTCTGCCTCCTGCAGATCTGAAGCGTGCCTTTCCTTTCTCTGGCCTTCAAGGAAGAACCTAGCCCACATGCACCTACATGGGTAATCTGCTTCTGTGCCTAGTACTGGCTACATGAGACTTTCTCTTTAACTCACACTGTAGATTTTGTAGCCTGCATTTCATTTAATCATTCATTCACTTAATAAATATACATCAAGCACCTAGGTAAAATTGTGACTAAAACTGATTATTTTTGCCCTCATAAGATTTAAACTAATGGGAGAGACATATATTAAACAAATAATTGCATAAACAACATTTAATAACACTTGTATAAGAGCTACAAACAAGTGAAGATACCAGTTATTAGAGAACAAAACAGGATCATTCCAACTAATGGGGCTCAATGAAATGCTAAATTCATAAGGAGGGTAACTGGACACAAGGCCAACTGGGAAACATGCTGAGAACCCTGTTAATGGAGGGTGAGGAGAGAGAGAGGAGAGATTCTAGCCTTATAGGTTAATTTTAGGGCTTTCCGATGAGCAGCCCCAAGAGTGTTAAGCAAGGGAGTGACATGATTAGATTTGTCTTTAGTGGATGCGTAGAGAACAGGTTCAGAAGGAGACAGGTGGCAGGGAGTAATCTAAGGAGGAAATAATGGCGACTGGGACAAGGGGGATACTCATTTTAACATAACTAATTTTAACATTAAAAATTCAATTATTTTTGTTGGCTGCAATTTTGTTACATTATAAGGCACTTTGATAACGTATTCATTGTAAACCATCTACAGATGGACATTAAGACATAGTTTAGAAATTTTCAATACTGAAAGCTACAAATGTTACAATAAAAATCTCATGCATATGTTCTTGCATTGCCTATTTTATTTCCTTAGAGTAACTTCCTAAAATCACGTCATCAAAATGCCAAATTGCCCTGTAGGAAAGAGGAATCAATTTTCATTCCTTTTTTCTTTTTTCTTTTTTTTTTTGAGTTGGAGTCTCACTCTGTCGCCCAGACTGGAGTGCAGTGGCCACTCCCAGCCACTGCAACCTCAACCTACTGGGCTCTGGCGATCCTTCTGCCTCAGCCTTCCAGGTAGCTGGAACTATAGGCGTGCGCTACCACACCCAGCTAATTTTTTTTAAAATTTATTTTAGAGATGAGGTCTAACCAAGTTGCCCAGGCGGGTCTCAAACCCGCGGGCTCAGGCAATCCACTCACCTCAGCCTCCCAAGGTGTGGAATTACAGGCTGAGCCACCGAGCCCGGCTTCATTCCCTTTAATATCTATTTCCTAAACTCACCCCCCTAGAGCATTAACACTTAGAAATATTTTTTGAGAATATGATGTGTTGGAAAATGGTAAAATTGTTATTTTAATTTGCACTGCTTTGTTTGTTAACTATATTGAAACATTATTTTTCTTCTTCATAAACTACCCATCATGTATTTTTCTATTGATTTCATTATATTTGTCTTATTGGTTTGTAACAACCTTTACATAGTACTGAAATAATAAAAGCTGGGTAGTCACTGATCATTCTCTTAGTACAAAGCACTGTGCTAAGTACTGTACACTTACTGTCTTGTTTTATCTTCTCGACAACTCTATGAAGTACTATTGCTATGCTCTTTGCCAAATGAGAAATCTAGAACAAAGGGGAAATAAGTAACTTGCCCAAGGTAAGTAGAAAGCGATGAAGCTAGGGTTTGGATGGTGGTCTCCCAGATACAAAGCCTGCTTACTTGGTAACTAATGTGCTATATCCTGTATATTTAACCTCTTTGTCCTGTCAGGTGTTGCAAATACGTTTTTGCTGTCTATTCTTTGCCCTTCGATGTCATGTAATTTCTTTCCTAATGTAAAAAATTTAAAAATTTTATGAATTTGAAATCTTTTTTCTTGAGCCCTCGCCACTGATAAGGTGCATTGAGAGACACACGAGCTCAGCCCAGAGGTACTACGATGGCTTCCAGCCAGGTCGCCATGAGCGCTAACTGCTCAGCAAATGAACCTCCAGAGATTCTGGACAGTGTGGGAGATTGGCTTCGGGGCATCTAATGCTTTGCAACCGATAGGAATGATTTCCAGAGGAACTTGATCTTCAATTTGAGACTCTTTGCTGCGGGAGTTTGACTGGCTAGGAACTTGAGTGACATTGACTTCATGGCACCTCAGTCAGAGGTGACAAATGGAATCCTGTGCTGTACCCAAACCACCTAAAAACAGAGCCTATGATCTGTGACCACCACAAGATACGCCCTGATGGTAGCTCAAATTTGGTTCAGACGGGCACCTTCCTGTTCCCTGTCTGGTTTCCTTTTGTTCCTTGAGTCCACTCAGAACTCCATTCTCTCTCTAGTCAGCAGTCAAGCTTAAGCTAAAGTATTGCCTCTGTCTGTAAAAATTCTGTACATAGTTCCCAAGTTTCTGCGGGGGGTGATCTTTACTCTTGTCCTGAGAAATAACAATGGTGTTTTAGCAAATATCTGAAATAAAGATTGTACACACACACACACACACACAGAAAAGAAATCTTTTTTCTTTATGGAATAAGCCATATAGACCATGGATATATACCATGGTGAGGCAATATACTACTGTATACGAGTTAAGAGCTATTCTTTGTAGTCAACTGTATTCATATTCTGGTTTTGCCAAATACTAGCCATTGACCATGGGCAAGCTGTTGAACCTCTCTGTGCCTCAGCCTCCACCTTTTAAAAACTTTTAAAAATTGCCAAATGCTGTGGCTCATGCCTGTAATCCCAGCACTTTGGCAGGCAGAGGCAAGAGCATTGCCTGAGTCCAGGGGTTCAAGGCCAGCCTGACTTGGCAAGACCTAACCTCCACAATAAATAAAAAAATCAACCAGGCTTGGTGGCATGCGTCTGTAGTTCCAGCTACTTGGAAGGCTGAGGTAGAAGGATCATCTGAGCCCAGCAGGGTGAGGCTGTGGTGGCCATGAGCGTGCCACTGCACTCCAGCCTGTGTGACAGAGACTCCTACTCAAAAAAAAAAAAAAATTAAAATTAAAAATAAAAAAACTTTTAAAAAATTAATTTATTTTTAATTGACAAATAATAATTGTATTTTCAGGATACAATGTGACATTTTGGTCTATGTATACATTGCAGAAAGAGTCACTCAAACTCATTAACATATCTGTCACCTCACCAACTGTTAAGGTAAACTGAGGTACTGTGGGCCAGTACCATGGGAATAAAGCAAAAGAATCGCAAAGGTAAAGCAGAAGAATTTATTCACATTCAGGATAGGATTTAAATGGGACTGACACAAGACGTAGTGCAGAGGCCAGGCTCGGTGGCTCAATCTGTAATCCCAGCACTTTGGGAGGCCGAGGCAAGTGAATTGCCTGAGCCCTCGGGTTCGAGACCAACCCAGGAAATTTGGCAAAACCTCGTCTCTACAATAAATAAAAAATTAGCCAGGCGTGGTAGTGCGTGCCTGCAGTTCCGGCTACTTGGAAGGCTGAGGCGGAAGGATCGCCAGAGCCCAGCAGGTCGACACTGTGCATTTGCCACTGCACTCCAGCCTGGGCAGCAGTGTGAGACTCCTACTCAAAAAAAATAAAAGATGTGGAGCGGTGAGGGGATTTTAGGAAGGAGGGCTTTTAAAGTTTTAACAAGATGGTAAAAAAAAAATGTCCAGCTGCATTCCTGAGTATTGATAATACCAATCTTGTTTCCTTGACATTGTTAGGGCAATCAGTGTGACTTCAGGGCCTTCAGCCTC
>CAUYQG010083338.1:0-30278 GCA_963574415.1 Tarsius wallacei
TTCCAGGTTCTTGCTATTGTGAACAATGCCTTGATAAACATTCGTGTGCAGGTATCTTTTTGATAGAGTGATTTGAGTTCTTCAGAGTATATTCCCAGTAGGGGGATTGCAGGGTCATATGGGAGTTGCATTCTTATACAACAACAACAAACAGGTAGAGAACCAAATAAAAAGCACAATCCCATTAACAACAGCAAGAAAAAAATGAAACACCTCAGCCTCTTCCTAACCAGAGAAGTGAAAGACCTTTATAATGAAAACTACAAAGCCCTGCTCAAAGAAATCAAAGACACAAACAAATGGAAAAATATTCCATGCTCATGGATTGGAAGAATCAACATTATAAAGATGTCCATCCTACCCAAGGCAATCTATAGATTTTACACAATAACCATTACATTATATTATCTTGAAAATACAAGAGAATCAGTCAAAAATTTTGCACTGATAAAGGACTTTGGCAAGGTCTCAGGGTAAAAAAAATCAATGTGCAAAAGACAGTTGCATTCTTTTTTTTTAACATATTTTTATTATAAAATTGTGGGGTACAGTTAAGGGTTAGGTATACAAATGTGCATGTACATGATTCTTCTCAGGCATAGAAATAACAATACAGAAATTCATTTGGAAACATAAACGATCACAAATAGCCAAAACATTCCTCAGCAAAAGAAACAAAGTTGAGGTATCACACTTCCAGACCTTAAATTTTCCTATACAGCTACAATAATCAAAACAGCCTGGTATTGCTACAAGAACAGGTATATCAACCATTGAACAGGATAGAGATTCCAGAAGCAAAACCTCAATTTCTCAAACAACTCATCTTTGGCAAAGCTTCCACTAACAACCACTGGGGAGAGGAGAACTTATTCTGTAAATGATGCTGGGAAAACTGACTGACAACATGCAGGATATTAAATCAAGACCTCTACCTATCACCACACACAAAAATCAACTCTAAATGTATCAAGCTCCTAAATGTAAAACCTTAAACTATAAGAACCTTACCTTAGTAAATGCAGGAGACACACTTGTGGAAATTGGAACTGGCAATCAATTTCTGATCAGAACCCCAAATGCCCATGCCAGAAGAGATAAGACAAGTACAATCTCATCAAGTTGAAAAGCTTCTGAAAAGCACAATAAACCTTCAATAGAGTGGGGAGACAGCCCACAGAATGGAAAAAATACTTGCCAACTGTGTATCTGACAAATGCCTAATATCTAGACTCTACAAGGAACACAAGCTTGCTGAAAAGGAAAAAAACAATCCTATTAAAAGTGGGCAAATTATATGAATAGACACTTCTCAAAAGAAGACATGTGAGCAGCCAACAGATACATGAACAAATGCTCAGCCTCACTAATCATCAAAGAAATGTACATTAAAACCACACTGAGATTCCAGTCAGGGTGACCATCAACAATAACTCAAGAAACAACAGATGCTGGAGAGGATGTGGGAAAAAGGGAACACTTCTGCATTGTTGGTTGGAGTGTAAACTAGTAAAACCTCTGTAGAAAAACAGTGTGGCAATTCCTAAAAGAACTACAAATTGACCTTCCATACGACCCAGAAATACTCCTTCTGGGAATATACCTGGAGGAACTCAGATCACTCTATGAAAAAGATACTTGCAGATGCATGTTTATTGCAGCATTATTCACAACAGCAAAAACATGGAATCAGTCATGCTGCCCATCAAACATGGACTGGATAAAAAAATGTGGTACATATACATGATAGAATGTTATGCAGCCATAAAGAAGTACAAAATTATGAAGATTGCAGCAACTTGCATGGATTTAGAGTCTATAATAGTGATCTATCACAGAAATAAAGAACTGAGTATCACATGTTCTCACTAATGAGCAGACTCTGAACAATTATCATAATATTATAAGAAAGGTATTGTCAGTAGTGGGAAACTGCCAGGGAGAGAGGAGGAGGCACACTTCATCGATAATGGTACCTGGTCTCACACCAGGCAAAGTGGGGACCAAAGCCAGGCCCAAATTTTAACTGTACAATGACCATTTTTATTTCTAACCCTGAATTTTACCTCACATCCTTAAAATTTAAAAAGGAGTTAAAATGAAAAGAATGTAATAGTTGATTTGATGAGACATGAGAGAGTGGGATTCATCTGAGGTGTTTACAAGGTCTTAGTGGAGAAGTTAGCAATGGTGATGAAACTGTATGATTCTGAGTCCACCCTGTATCATCAACTCTAAAACCACAATAAAGTTCCCTCAGGTCTGCTTCCCAACCACAATGCTCCTCAGGGAGCTCAAATTCAACCTGCCTCTAGACGTTGCACAATTGCATCCTACGCTTCAGATCAGGGTTTCTAAATTACTCCCTGTTCACCTTTTGGGGTGGGTAATTCTTTTTGTTGTATGGGATTGTTTTGTGTACTGTAGGACAGTGGTCCCAACCTTTTTGGCATCAGAGACCAGTTTTATGGAAGATGATTTTTTCACAGACTGAGTTAGGGGGGGTCATCAGGCATTTGATTCTCATAAGGAGCAAGCAACAGTGATCCCTCGCATGGGCAGTTCACAATAGGGGCCGTGCTCCTATGAAAATCAAAAGCGGTTGGACATGATGGCTCAGCCCGTAATCGCAGCACTTTGAGGTGAGAGGATTGCCTGAGCCTCCGAGTTCGAGACCAGCCTGGGCAAATTGGCGAGATCTCGTCTCTACAATAAATCACGAAAAGTAGCCAGGCATGGTGGCATGTGTCTGTAGTTCCAGCTACTTGGAAGGTTGAGGCGGAAGGATTGCCTGGGCCCAGCAGGTCGAGGCCGTGGTGGCCATTAGCATGCCACTGCACTCCAGCCTGGGTGACAAGAGTGATATTCCAACTCAAATAGAAAAGAAAAGAAAATTGAATACCTTTGCTGATCTGACAGAAAGCGGATCTCTGATCCCTGTGGCTCACCTTCTGATGTGCCACCTGGTTCCTAATAGGCCATCCAAGGCTGGGGGTTGGGGAGCCCTGCTGTAGGATATTCAACAACAATCGTGGCTTCACTCAGTACATACTAATAGCACCCTTTCCCCCTCAGTCGTGAAAAGCAAAGTGTCATTCACTACTTCAAATATCTTCGGTTGAGAAGCATTGCTCAGACCCATCCAGATAACTTGTGATTCTCTAAAACTTGTGATTTCGCACTTGCTTTTCCCTGGAGTGGACATTTTTCCAGTTTCTTACCAGGATGACTCTTGCTCATCCATCAAGTGGAGTATTGCTCCGCCTGTGGAATTCTCCTTTCTACCACCACAATTCCTTGTACACACTGTTTTTATTCCACAAATGGCATTTTATTCCACAATGGTTATTTCTGTGAATCGGTTTTCCAAGACTGGACTCTTGCAAATTTCTCAAAGCCTGGTACATTGATGATGTTTAATAATATTTGTAGCCGGGCTCAGTGGCTCAGCCTGTAATCCCGTGCTTTGGGAGGCTGAGGTGAGTGGATTGCCTGAGCCTGCGGGTTCGAGACCTGTCTGGGCAACTTGGCGAGACCTCATCTCTACAATAAATCAAAAAAATTAGCTGGACGTGGTAGCGTGTGCCTGTAGTTCCAGCTACTTGGAAGGCTGAGGCGGAAGGATCGCTGGAGCCCAGCAGGTCGAGGCTGCAGTGGCCGGGAGCAACCGCTGCACTCCAGTCTGGGTGACAGAGTGAGACTCCAACTCAAATAATGATAATAATAATAATAATGATAACAACAATTGTTCTAGTAAGTAAATGAAATAAATGAAATCTTTTTTCCAAACAGAATATTAACATTTTCTATTAAAGTTTTATTTTCAAGGCCAGGCATGGTGACTCACACCTGTAAACCAAAAGCACTTTTGGAGGTGGAGGCAGGAGAATTGTTTGAGCCTAGGAGTTCGACACCAGCCTGGGCAATATAGTGAGACCTCATCTCTATTTTTAAAAAGCAAAAATTAGCTGGGCATGGTGGCATGCGCCTGTAGTCCCAGTTACTCAGGAGGCTGAGGCAGGAGGATCACCTCAGTTCAAGAGGTTGAGACTATGGTGAGCCATGATCATGCCATTACACACCAGCCTACATGACAGAGACCCTGAATCAAATTTTTAAAAAAATTTACTTTTAGAGGCTACCTTTTGGAATCCAGAAACTAATTTCTGACTATTTATGTCTTGTGTTAAGTATTCTTACTCTATTCTTTGTTTTTTCCTACATGAATTTGTTTCTGACTGAGCCAATATCAGTAACTACCTTTAACTTATTATTTTAATAGCTTTCAAAATTATCATATATTTAAATGAGATATTATAGACATATTTTACTATTTTAGAGTATGTGTACTAAAATATGTTCAGTACTTTCATGTAATATTTTCAGTGTTCTTAGAAATATGATAATGTTTTTCGTTTACATATCATCTTTTATCAGATCATAAAACCATTTGAGTTGGTTAATCCCTACTTATGAAGAATTAATGAGGTTTTTTTCATTTTGTTTGATGAAGCAAAACTCAATATTTTTTTCAAGAAAATTCTTGACACTCTTGAGATTAGCACTAGGAATGCCTGCCACTAGACTTGCTCTCATGTTGCAAAGCTGTTAGAATTATTAGCTGGAATAACTAGGCTTGGTGAACTAGGCTGCAACTCTACGGAAACCACACTGAAAAGAACCACATGTGTAACAAGTTATCAGAGAATTTGGTCAGGTGTCATTCATACTAAGCCTTATTTATTATTAAGGGTCTCAATGCTTTATATCTATCATCATCATAGGATCTGTTAAGATTTTTGGTAAAGGTTAGAGAATTCCAAATGTTCTCAGGAGAAAGTTGTGTGTGTGTGTGTGTGTGTGTGTGTGTGTGTGTGTGTGTGTGTTTAAACAAAATAAAGTGCTTCTTATTAATATGATATTTGACTTCTTTCTAATTGTTTTTGTAGTTTTGGACCTGGGAGCATCAATCCACCAGTGGGGGACTACTATAGTAGCTTTGAATTCTAAGTCCTAAATTATGAAATTTCCAGGAAGTAAGTAAAGCTGAGCCTACAGTAAGATTGCCAATCATAGAAATACAGTAGTGAATTAGCACTAGCCATGTACTACAGATATACAGAAGCCAAATCCTGGGCTCCACTTCAATATTAGACCAGGGAATAAAGTTGTCCAACAAATTAGCAAAATGTTTAAAAACAAAAACTTCAGGTCATAGAGATAATAAACTACTGGAACCCTTTTTAGAACAATAATTTATTATTTAAAAATACAAATACACCGTAATTTAGTGTTCACACTAGTAACTTGTAATAGAAAGGTACAAAGGCTTCCCTTGAAAGCAAAATCAACAGTATGTAGGGACCTATGAACAATGATGCTTATTACAGTATTTTATTTCATAATAATAAAAGATTAGAAAATTTGGATGGTCATTCGTTGGAGAAAAAGGCTCAATAAAAGATAAATATGGGACATGTTATTTTGAACATTTCCCAGTTATCAAATTTAATGAACTATGAATACATAACATTTTAAGCATAAACTTAATATTGATTATTGGATTAATTTTCTTCCTTGGCTTATTTGCCTTGGATCTGGGTTCTTCAGAATAATGAGAGTTATGTTTGGGAAAAAGAAGCTGTTGAGAACTCAAGGGCTTGGGAGGGGAGACTCTCCTTTTTGGATCCTGATTTATTGTTCCCCAAGGCAGTCTCCTGAATGAATCTTTTTCCTTTGTTGTATAAGAGCTTTCAAAAGCAGTGAAGAATGATCATTTTTCTTCTTAATCTTGTTACTCTGCCAGGAATAGCACAGGGGTCCCTTTAGTGAGTGAAACTAAGGGCACTAAAATAGTTGGAAATCACTGAAAACAGTAGCAGGTTTATTTGAGCAAAATCGGCAGGGTGGTATAATATACATTTTTAAAAATGCATTTTCATTAAAATTAAAAATAAGCTTCCAAACAAACTCTGGAAAGGGCTCCAAATACAGCCTTAGAAACTCCAAATGAAATCAATAAAAAGAAACCAGCCAAGCAGCAAGTTGAGAAAACACCAATTAGAGTTTTTGACAAACAGAGAAGCTCACTGTGGGGTACAGTTTTGAAATCAGACAAGAGAAATTTGGGCTTTTTTCTCTACCTCAGCACTGTTCTGCTGTGCTCTCCCTGGGTCTGAAATTTATGGGATTCAGAATGTACCCCAGGAAGAAACCACAAACAAGCGGGTGCTCTTGGCATTGTATCTGAGCAGATGAAAGCAAATATTATTCTGATAGCTTTTCATTTTGCCCTACAAGAAGCCTCGCATTATTATCCACAACCAGGGCTTTTAATAGTCAAACTACCACAAATTTGTCAAACACTCTATTTCTGCCTGGTTTCAGAGGATAGCTTCCACCCATGGAGGTTAACTCAGGTTTTCCTAGCCAAGGAATTTTTTAAAACAAATCATACTCTGATAGTTTGCTGCAGTGAATGTGCCTCCAGAGACAACATCATGCTAAATTGGCAGGTGGGTGTGGTCTCCAGGTCTCAGGCAAGACACTTGTGGGTGTGGTCCTGTGCCTGAAAGGGCCTTTTTTCCCACTATCCCCTGGCTGGCTCTCTGTACAGATTTATTTGTCCATTTCCTAACAAAATCACTCTGTCTTTTTTCTTATGCCTTCTGGCATAAGCTATGTGATTCTATCCAGGTAAGGCCATACAGGATGTCATGAAAAGTCACTCTCTTCATCCTTAGGAATTCAATGCTTTTGTTTCCATTTCACTTTACAAAGAGGCACTCACAAAACCTGAAGTATAATAAAGCAATTTCTATGTGTGTTTTGTTTCTATGTATGTGTGTCAATATGTGTGTAAATGTGCATACACATGTAAACATAAATGTGTATGTATGTATGAACATACAGACATGTGTATATGTGTTTTTCCCCCCAAATTTTAAGGCTACTTTGTCTGAGGATGTAGTTCCCGTACAATTCTAGTTATTAAAGAGACATCTCTCATGTTAATTACCTTGCCACTTAACCATAAGCTTTAAATCAAAGCTCATAATCCTTAGTTACATGATGTGTTATAGAGATGTTTACATTATACAAAGCCCATTTTTAAAATGAAACTTCGAAGTTATATTCAGAATCTCATTATTTTCATCACCTCCATTGGCACCACTCTCATCCACAAGCCACCATCTTTTCTCTTTTAATTGTTTTTTTCTTACATCTATACTTGTTCGTGTATGTCTGTACTTAACACAGCACATAGAGTTATCCTTTTAAAAAGTAAATTATGTTTTTTCATGCAAACCTTCCAATGGTTCCCTGTTTCCCTCAGGTTAAAAACAAAGTCTTTGAATTGTACACACACCGGGCTCTAAATGATCTTATTCCCTTCATCTCTCTGCCCTACCATTCAGCTTCTCTCCTTTGCTCACCTGGCTCCATCACTATTGAACCCTTACTGTTTCTGGAGCATACCAGGCCTTCTTCTACCTAAAACCTTTCCCCTGCCTTGAATGCTCTTTTGCTAGATATGTGTATGATTAACTTCTCCACTTTCAAGTCCTTACTTATTAAGGTCTACGTTGAATCTCCTGTTTACTCAACTTGTTCATGTTCTCCCTCCCCCAAATATCATTCCCTCTTCTGGCTCTCTCAATTGTTATTTTTTTACTTTTGTTTCTATAGCACTTCCAATCTAATTAGTTATTTCTTATTTGTACTTTCATTGCCTATTTTCCTTGCCAAAACAGAAGCGTCCTCAGGATAAAGATCTTTAACTTTGTTTGCCAATCCATATTTAGAAGCTAGTACATAGTAGACAATCAATTAATATTCATGGTAGGAATGAACACTGTCCAATTACATTCAAAATCATGAATTGCATTGTTCATGTCTAGTAAATGATACAAATGTATATTGTTCATATTTATATCAATTATTTGAGAGCGTGATAAAATGAATTATTTTATTTTTGGTGGGATATGGTTAAATGAATATTAGGATGTTTTTTAAAAGAAGGTTTTGATTGGTTGCATCCCCTGGTACAAAAACATTTTGTGAACATCTGTCTCCTCTTTCAAATGAGCGGCATAAATCTGAATGAGTCATGTCTGAGAAATAGCACAGTTGGGTGGTAGAGGCAGACTTGGAAACAAAGGCCACAACATAGGCTGGTGAGTGCGATAGTAGAACCATGCACAAGAAGCAAGACAATGTTTCAGCAAAAAACGTAGACACTGCTGTGTTGAGAACATGATCCTGGTGCCTTCAAAGTATCCCTTTAGACCAGTCTTGAGCTTGATGTGAATAGGAAACACAAGGGAAGCCTGGAAAAGAAATAAAGGGAAGCCATTTGTGAGGGCTTGAGATTTTGTCTGTATGTTTTCTCCTATACAGAAGACCTCTTCCACCACTCTGTTCTTTGAATGCTTCAGCTTCACTTGGGCCAGGCTGTGAGCACAAGTGCATGAACAGTCTCAGGGCTAACCACAGGCCAGGAGAGGTACCACACTAAAGGAGGAGAGAAAGAAAAATGAGAGGAAGACAATTCTCTTCACCTTTTTTCCTTCTCCTTGTTTAAGAGTAGAAAGAGTGAGGGCACACTGGGTGAATACTTAGGAGAGAGCAAATACTCATTCATGCTGTGGGATCAGAGAGATCTGGCCTACTGCTCACATGTTACAGAAAATTGACATAATTGAGTCTATAATCTAAACATCAGTGTGGACCAAACAAAAAGCATAGATTGTTTCTATTTACTTATTTAGTTTTGGGTCAAGTTTTGTGCTTGAGTTAAGTTTCTATGGAAATTCTTACTCCATGCTGTTGTGAAGAAGCAACTCTGTCTCAAAAGGCTTTGGATTCCGGTCCAGGCTCCAGCCTGTCTCAAAATCTAAACAGAATCCTAAAATCTGTTCCTGCCTCCACCAGAACTTGCTGTATTTTCTTTGCCTCCTGCCACCAGTTGGATGGACACCAAGTTTAGAAAATTTCAGCCTCAAAGGAACATTTTAAGAAAGTTATGAGCCAAATTCAATTATTTGTATAATAAGAATCATCTCTGAAATAATATTATTGGAATATACCTTTGAGCACAACTTAAAATAACTATGAGTTTCAGCTCTAGATACAGATGGACTTGGGTTTGAATGCCAGTTTTACCACTTATTATCCATATTAATTGTGCCTTAATTTTCTCATCTATAAAATAGGAGTAGTAACTAAAATGATACCCTAGAGCTGAAGTTCCTCGAGAAAAAGTCTAATGTGATCATTTATATGCAGTGCTAAACATGGTGCCTGATTCCTAACTAATGTTCAACAAATCAGATATAATTGTTATTATAGGGATTATTATTTTAAATCATCAGCTCTCATTACATATATTTTGTGAGTTTTCAAGCAGTAAACATGGCATCCAAGCATTCTTTTATTTTTCCATGAGAACAATGAATCCAATGGATACCATCATCCCTGTTGCCTAAGTATCTTCTCTCCCTGGAGAGAAGAGCAGCAGATAATAATGACAATGGCAATTATTTTAGCAAGAGTTTCCTGAACAAAATAGTAAGAGTGAAATGTTTGTTAGTAAACTTCAGCTGCATGGTGAGAAGATGTTATTAGCAAAAGCTGATGAAAAATCAAAATTTTAATAATTATAAATTGTTTAAGATCTTTCACGTTGTAGTATAATACAGGCAAGTGCATTGATTTAGAAATAACAGCTTTATTTACTAATTACAGAATCTATTCATTTTCTATATACTGCACCCCCCTTTCTTTCCCCTCTCTTTTACCCCCTCATTAATAGATTTAGAAGTGACAGTGCTTTCATTTCTAAGTATAAAGAATAATTTTCTTCTGAACATAGAGACAACGATGAAATCAAAGTTTAAAATATAGTCCTCTTCTAATAGCGATTCAGATTTCCATTAAACCTCCTCCCACCCTCTCAAATTAAAGTTTGAAAAGCAGAGCTCAGAAATAAACTGACAGGCACTAGTGCTTCGTTCATTTCCAGCAAGGAAGCACCAATTTGATTCCTACCATAACAATTTTTGCTGTTGCCAGTGCATCAGATTTTTTTAAACACACCTTCTCAAGTGATAGAAATCATCCCGTCACTTTGTTTCACAAAATTGACACCCTGGGGAAATGCAAAATATAGTAAGAACTTAAGCAAAGCTGCTTCTCCAATTCCTGCTAGGTATTCCTGAAATTCTTTTTTTCCTCTTAAACAAATGCCATCAAGTCTCAATTGCTTGTTGTTCTTTTCTCCTTGTTCTGCTCATGTGCTACAACATCCCTTGGCTTCCCCCGGCACGAGAATTGGTGTTTTTAAAAGTGTTACTCATAGATCGGGTTTCTGTTGCTGCCTGATTTGAATGCAGTGACAAAGGAAAAAAAAAAGGAACTTGATAAAATTATTTCACACACAAAGCAATAAACATATGGAATAAATTACTACAGAAGATGATTCAAAGAGTCTAAGGAACACCTGGATTTGTTTCCAGAGGCAGTGGATTGCAGAGCAGTATGAGAAGCAAGAAAGTGAACTGAATGCTTGCTCAGGAGGTAAAGCGCCGGGGCTCTAACCTCTTGCTGAAATGGCACCCCCCTGCATTTATTAGTAGCACCAGCTACCCATAAGTCTACTTTAAGGGAAAGGCTTCTCAAACAATCCAGGGGCAAGTCAGACGAACTCGCCGGAGCTACCTTCCTAGTAGGGTTGTTCTCTGGCTTAGACAAAAGGAAGTGAAGTTTGGAAGGCTCTTCTCAATTCAGAAAGAGGGAATAACCGAATTTGCAGGAACTGAAGCTTAGCAACTGGTTGGAGACCTGGTGCAGGCCTACCATTTTAGTCACATCTCTAACCTCTTTTCACCTCCCACCCTCCCTATTCTCCAGGCACATACTGACTTCAGACACAATTTATGCTTCTCCCAATCTGTGGCATGTTGTCACTTTTCTGCATCCCTTCTCCTAATTCTTCAGTACTAAGGTCACCCTTTCTGTGACGTCTCAGTTTATATTCATGTCATTCTAAGTGCCGTACGCCAGATGCAAAATATCCTTAGGTGTTTACTTTATTAATCTTCATCTCAGCATGTCACAAAGTGGTTCATAAGTGATATTTAGCATTTTTAAAATTTATTTTGCTCCAGAGAAGAACCAGAGAGCTTGATAGAATAATAACTAAGATTACCAAATCTTTGCATGTGCCAAGCACTGTTCTAAGTGCTTCCCATGTTTTAACTCATTGTCATAATAGTACTGTGGGTTAGCAAGTTTGTGATGTAGGTATTAATATTATTATTTTTGCAAGTGAGGAAATGGAAGTGCAGAGATGTTGACTAACTTACTAAAGGTCAGCCAACTGGTAAAGAGCAAACTTTAGGTTGACCACAGCCAGATGGTTCCAGAGCCAGTGTCCTTGGCAACAACCCTAACTACCTCAATGTTTAACACAGGAGAAAAACAAAAATAGGAGAAAGTGATAGGAAATAGACAGTTGTGGTCACAAAACAGAGATCTTCATTAGGCTAACTAATATATATATATATATATATCATAAACCCTATACTCATATTTTCCAGAATCCAATTTAAGCGGTAAACATCATCAATTGATCAATTAAGTGATTAAACAGAAACAAATCAATCGTCTAGGAATTATTCTTGTTATCAAAATCTGAAGCAAGCTTATCCTATGGGATTCATAGACAATGATGGTGTATTAAATCATTCCTACATTCAATCATATATGTTTACATCTACTCAAGTAGCAGACCTAGGTATTTAAGTACAGAGAAAGACTGGTTACAGGACATGTTGTCAAAGGATATATGACTATTGAAAATTACATATCCAAATGTACTGCAGACATCCACTCTTTCAACAAACATTTATTGAGCCTCTATTGTGTGTCATGTGCTATTCTAGGCCCTGATGACTCAGTGATGAACCAAAAAAAAAAAAAAAAAGACAAAGTCTCTGTCCTTGTGGTACTTAAGTTCTAGATTAGAAGAAGCAAATGATAAACAAATAATAATGTCAGGTGGTGTTGAGTTAAGAAGTAAAATAAAGTAAATTAAGAAAGTAAAGAATAGCTAAGGGGAGGAGACCTCTGTGTTAGAAAATAGGATCAGAAAATACCTCTCTGCGAAGGTAGTAGCTAAACAGAGATCTGAGTCAAGAAAGGAATCAGAGATTGTTGTCAATTTTTTCCCTAATTATTCCAGCCTGAAAATCCAGATGAAACGTTACCATTTTCTTGAGTAATTTCAGGAAAGATGATAACATTTATAGGATAATTTGCTCTGTAAATCTTCCTTTCTCCATGAAATGTCCTCTAATCCAGGAGCAATCTGTACAGTGATGTGATTAATTTGGTCTACTACAAAGCCTACACTGGAAGCATCAAAAAGAAGGCAATTAGAAAAATAATTAGACATCTTACAGGTAAACTATGCAATGCCTATTTCAAAAACATTTGTTTAATTTGGTTGTCAAATAATAAGATTTCAAGGAAGCTGTTTACTAGGAGTATGCTAAGAAATAGTCCAACTTTAAGAAATGTAATATATTGATTTTTATAGCAAAGGTTATTATATTCAACTTGTGAAAATATTTAAGAACTCTGGACCTATACCAGCCATGTTGATCATTTCACACTTGAGTATGGAAAAGGAATTTGAGCAAGGGAGAAAAAACTAAAACAACGTTAATTTATTAACGCATGTATTTGCAACATGTAGTCTAGTTTAATTCTCCATTTCAGAAGTCATTCATTCCTTTTTTATTTCCTACCATCTTGTATTTTGTCAAGCAATCAACTATTTCCTAATACTGTACACTAAAACAAAGGAAATTATTCTTATATTATGATTCAATAACTGTCAGATATCAGGTTATTTTAAAAAACTAAAGTTTTAGTCTTCAAATGTTATCAATGCTTTCCACTATACCTTACAAGTTTGTGTTTCATTTGGGACCAGGTTAAGTGAAGATAGCTTCAAATTCTGTGTTATTATTTATGTGAAGAAGAATTCCATTGCATATTTTCAGGCACTAGTGACTTGACCTTCTGTCCTTATGATACTGGCAGTTTTTCTGTTCAATCTGAATTGTAAGCAAATGTTCTGAAGTGAAAGGGAACAAAAAACATACTATTTTTTCTCCACAATGATAATGACCTATGAGATTTTGTCACTGGAAGGATCAGAGTCTTAAGTAGTAAAATGCTCTGAGATAAACAATGTAAACGGAATAAAAAGCAGAGGGAGGAAAAGCCTCCAATGCTGACAACCTAGACTAAGACTAGATAAATTGTGTGCCTATGTCTTTGCTAAGATCCATACTAGAACTATAATACTTTCTTTGAAAAGTTAGAGCTTGTGCTTAATTTAGACTCACCATTTACACATCCAAGTAACTACCATATAAGGGTGGGGTAGTGAGGCAAATTAGGTGTTGGAATCATATGATGTTACACAGACCCCAGAATAAGGAAGATACAAAAGCTTGGTGAGTGCAGTTGCTTATGTACTATATAGTGCTTTTCTTATTTACAAAACTGAAGCACACATTCTATTGCTCTTGTTCTTAGATTTTCAGACAGCCATAATTTCTGGTCTTTTGTTTGAAATGAAGGCCTGCCTGGAAAAATTGAGGGTGCTGCCAAGCTAACTAAAAGACATTTTTTGTCACACAGTTATTCTTTACTCCACTAGTCCCCCCCAACTCCAACTCTTGGATGTAGGGGGAAGGGCACAAGGGTTGAGAAAGATGTAAATTATGAAACTGAAAGCACATTAAGGTAATTTATGGACAGAGTCTTGTCAAATGTCCTCTTAGCCAGAAAAACACTGGCATGTACTAGTGTATAGTAATGTGCATCTACGCATACCTCAAAGACCATGTTCTTGGAGTGAAATTATTTGTTAAATGAAAGCTATGTTGGATTCCTTTCAGAAAAGAAAATTAAAACTAAGATTCAGGTTATATATCTGGAAGACCAAAGCAGGCAATCAAAATCAAACTCTTACATCAGATTCATTTGACATAATTTCAAAATAAACTAAGTTCAGTAAACCTGTTGGCAGAGAAGTATCGTTTGTCAAGCCATTAACAGAGACACAATCTGTAATTACGAATTGAAGAAAGCAGACCACTAATGAGAGAATGACTCACGTTTTGGGGTGAAGGGGGAGGGATCTTTCAGAAACTGCGATTTGATTTACAAAACTCTAAATAGCTAATGGCAGGTAACTCTTGCCAACTAACCAGCCAACTCTTTCAAGCTCATTAACAGAACTCCATGGTCTCACTGAAGGATAAACCATATGGAGGTGTCACTAAAAGCTGGAGATGAGAGACTGCAATTCATGTTCAGTCCTCCTGTGAGTCAGTCATATGGGCATTGATTTGAGCCTTTGTTTATCTGACATAACCTGTTCTTAAGTAAGAAGAGAAAAAATATTTTTAGGGGTTATTTTTTCCTCTACCGCCTTACGCTACAGTGTTCAACTAATTATTAAACTTCTTTTTTTTTCTGTTCTTGTTTTTCCAGCTTCCCGTATCTCTGTCACATTTTAATTCCAGCAAAACAATTGAATAATAGCATTATACAAGCTCTAATTCATTGTTTGCCTTGAGCTGTGCTCTTCAAGGGTTGTTCTATGATTTCCCTAGTGATTGCAAACCTGCTGCTCTAAAGTCATTTTTAACTGTTTATTCACATGGACCTTATGGATGTTTCAGGGAACAGAGTGTGTGGCAACACACCTAGGAACACACCTTTATAAAGTGACATTTTGTAAGGGACTCTGTTTATTGAGTTTCTTTAATCTGGACCCTAGTCATGTGCATGGATGCAACTGAGATTTTTGTTTGATATCTCTCAGGTTTTAAAAAACAAAAATACCACATAAACAACATTTTCAAAAATAGTGCTGATGGATATTTAATAATAAGCAAGTTCTCTGTTCTGTCTTTCTGTATCCTTAGTCTTCTTCCTCAGAGACCAAAAAAAAAATTAAAAAGTTTTAACCATATTTCTTGAGTGTTTGATTGCAATTGTCTTTTTTTTATGTCATTTTTCATCCACCTATTCATTTTTTAAACAAATATTTATTGAACTCCTTCAACCTAACACTAGATTGTCTGGGTACTGATAAAACAATTGTAAACAAGGTCGCATCACTATGCTGACGAAACTCACTCTCAAAAGGGAAAGAAAGTTTTTAAAGAAACGAGAATATATTTGAGCAGTGCATAATGGGAGATGGTCTGCTTGCCAATGGAGGGCATACAAAGCATCAGCTTGAGTGGTGGGGGGAGCAGAAGAGAATGCTTCTTGGTGAGGTGACATCTAAGCTGAGTCTTCAGGGATAAGTAAATGTCTGACGACAGAGGGCAGTGGAATGCCTGGGTTAAGTAGTGAAAAAAATATGCATGTTTAAAGCCCAGAAGACAGAGGGCACAGTATTTTAGGGAATTAAAATAATTCTGAATGAAGAACAGAGTTCAAGAGGTAGGAGAGTGGGAGTGGGATAGAGGCTAAATCATTTCATATTCAGACCTATTGATAGGAAAGGGTATGTCTGTGCATGTGTGTATGTGTGTGTGCAGCACTGTAGCATAGGGGAGATATCTAGATAGCTGTTTGTGAAGCATGCTGTTATTAATCACCCAGAAGAATCCAGAAAGCAAAAGGAGTTGAGATCCTAGGAGGGGACACCAAGATGAAAGGGACAGGCAGCAACTTAACAGTGATCAAAGAAGACGGATTAGGGTGACACCATATAGACAAGTGTGGTGTCACTTGTCAAAAAAAATTCACGAAAGATGGAGAGATCAGAAGTTTTGAGTGTTTCTTCATGGAATATGTTTTATTTGATAGACAATTATAAATGAAAATACATATCGAGCTTCATCGTTGTCTTGAACAACACACAAGTTACAGAGAATGTACCTAGCCTGCTTCCTTGCACTGATATCCTCCTAGAAATCCTGCTATGTTAAACAGAAGCCCTACCATACTGCGCACTTTCCCCCACTGGCACCTGTTGAGAGCCCCATCATCTCACTGTGTGAATGCTTTGAATATTTTGGTCTGCGGTAGTGAAAGGTATAATGTTGAGCACAGCTCGGTCTATCAGTGGCTGCCCTTGCCCTCAGCTCCTTCTCCCCGATTAGGGATCATTTTAGTCTTATGCCTGAACTTCATCTTAAGTGATGCTGTACTCTCCTAAAAGATCAATCTGAGGTTTAATTCCTTCTCTCTTTCCTTTTGAGTGAGTCTTGCTATATTAGAAGAGATCTATCAGAATGTTTAATATGTGGGTGACACTCTACCCAATTCCCAATGATAGTACATATTTTTGCAATATTATTCTCTGGATTATTTCCAAGAGAATCAGAAAACTAGATTATTAAAACAGGCATTGCCATTTTACTGGAGATATTCAACTATTTTACTATATTAAAATCTGATATATTCAACTTAGGACTCTGAAAGTCAGCAAATGACTTAAACTAACATTGTAAAGAGAAGATTAAAATATACTTACTACAAATAAATGCAAGCTAAATAATATTCTAGAATTAAACTTAAGTTTTTTCCTCATTTAGCCAAGTAAAACTTTGGAAATGGCTCTTCTTCATCACTTTCAGATCCATTTCTCTCCTTATGATTCCAGTTTGGGAGTTTTTGGCTGTTCCTCTGCTGTGTTTCACATGCTTCCTACACAGGACTTGCTGTATCATATTTGGTTCTTATATTACTTGTACAAATATTTTGAGTCTGCCAAATTGCAGTTGCTCAACTTACAATTAAGCTTAAAAAATGTGACATTATACTTACAGAGATTTTTATTATTCAGTACATCTTCTTGTAAGACATTAGCTATATCTCTCCACCTCTCTGGGTTATTTTATGAATATGGCATTTTGGCAGGACTCTTTCAGATTCTGGGAAAAACCATTAAACTTTCCACCGATAAATCTATAAGACTCCCTTTCCTAGGTTATTAAACATTCTCTCTATGAACAACAAACTAGTGTTTCATTGTTACCCACGTGACGGGGACACTCTTCTCCCATCTCAGCCTCAATGTTAACTCCTCAAAAAAGTCTTGCCTGACCATCTTATCTGAGTAAGCACTCTCTAATTTTCGTGTCTTTCATTACACAGCATTTATTTCCTTCATGGAACTTAACATCACTTGTAATCATTAATTGCTTTTTTGTTTGTTTGTTTCTCTCATTAGCCTTTAAGTTGTGTTGGTACGAAAGTGGTACCTTTTTGGATCATTACCACATTCTACATAAAAATACTTTTGCAGAATACCTTGACATTTAAAATATATTTCTTCAATTAATGAATGAATGCATACATTGAGTAGAATAGCATATGTTGGAGGTGATAAATCTTCAGTTATATATTCATCTAATTTTCAATAAACCAACTTAAAAACTAAGCAACTATATCTGTACGTGATATTTAGAATATGCTATCAAAAGGAAGATATCTGTGGTATAAAATAAGATATGAATGCTAAGAGTTAAATGTTTTAGGTGGGAAAAGGAGGGAATCTTGGTTTAGTTTTATATGGAATTAATTGAGCAACATGTTGACAGCAATCTTATTTGTTGGACATATCTGAATGTCAGTTCACTCACCAAGATTCTCTCACAGTTTAAAATCTGAATTAAAATGTACTCCTCAGAATTTATTTGGACTTTTAGAAAGATATGAAATCACCAAAATACTAATATTCGTTAATGAGGAGCTATATATGAGAAAAAGCAAGGCAATGCAGTCAAAAGGCCATGATTTGAAGCTAGATGTTCACCCATCCCTTTATCTACCCATAAACCCTTCACTCATCTTTCTATCCATTCAGCAAACAAACCAAATATTTACTAAACACAGGTTTACACTGTGCTGTGTGCTGGATTTGAAAAGGTAAAGTGCTACATACTATGTGCCCTGGGCAATACTACTTAATGCCTTCAATATTCTGTTACAAAATTATTCTGCAGGATTGTCAGAAAGGAGACATTAGTAAATCATAGTGCTCAATGCTCAGAAGGCTAGAAAAATATGGGAGTGATATTAGTTTTAAATGAAGACTTTTATTTTATGATTATGTAATGGAATCTACATGCGAAGAATTCTAAAACTGAAACATTGGTCAGCAATTATTTTTTTATTTACCAAAATAAAAGTAGTTGTAAACTAATTACACCAGAATTAGATGGCAAGAAAGCTTATGTTTACAATTTTTTTCTTTTTTTTTTTTTTGAGATGGGGGTCTCACTCTGTCACCCAGGCTGGCAGTGACATGATCATGATGATCACGGTTCATGGCAGACTTGACCCCCTGGGTTCAGACGATCTTTCCACCTCAGCATCCCAAGTAGCTGGGATTAAGGTTGCGTGCCACCATGCCTGGCAACCTTTTGACTTTTTGTAGAGATAAGGTTTCACCACGTTGCCCAGGCTAGTCTCAAACTCCTGGGCTCAAGCAATCAGCCACCTCAGGGTTTCCAAAGTGCAGGGATTACAGGCATGAGCCACCACGTGGCCAACTTTACAATTCTGATGATAACTCAAAGCAGGATCCTTAAATATTTCTTGTGGACCACCTAAGCTGCCGTTTTGGATAAAAAGCACAATTAAAACCAAAACTGAATAAGAAATGTACAAGTCACATATTTCTAGTTTTCTCCATCTCTGGTTTGACTTTAAGGGAAGGGATGGGTTTTGCTTTGTCAGTAGGGGTTTTGCCTTTTGCTATATCGTTCCAAGTTGTTCATTTTTGCTTTTTCTTGAAATTTGGTTGCTGCTGCTTTATATCATTCCAGCATCTTCTAGAAATGATCTGCAAATGGTCAAAAATTCTGATGAAGACATTGCTAAGAGATTTGCAAAATAAAAGCTTATTACAAGGATATAAATAAAAACAAGTACATATTTCTGTTATTCAAAAAAATATTATTTCCTTTGTAAAATAGCCAAATAAATTGTGAAAGAAGTATTCCTTTAAAAAACCTTAAAAATTTTATTCTCTAATATTTCAAAGAGAAAACTACTAAAAGTTATACAACAGATATCTATGTTAACATTTTGCTGTGTTTACTTAACTCTCTTTGTCAGAAAGAAAAGAAAACTAAGGGACACAAAGAAAGTTATAGCTTTATTTCTTCTAATCCATCCCCTTCCTTCCCTTCCAAGAGATAAGTATTACCTTACAACTGAAATCATTCCAAAACATTTAAAAAATAAACTGTAGATGCTATTACTTTGTGTATTTAATATTACTTATAAGAGGTATGATTTTGAAATTTGTATTTTACAATTTTATTCTTTATTTGCATAGCATTTTTAGGTAGATTGTGTTGCTATATGTAGCTAGAATGTATTCATTTTAACTTCTAGATTCTACTATTTCACAAAATGCATAAATCTGAGACAATAAAGTTTCTATTCTATCATTTTATAAACTGAGTTGCAACAAACCCCACTGAACTCCTCTTTATGTACACATATGAGTGTATCTCCAGGAAGACCCCTAGTTTTGGTTGCTGGGTCTAGGGTATAATGTCTTTGAATATTCTAATTTGTCTTTTTATCTGTATGTATACAGTTTCTGTTTTCCCCACATCTTCCCAAGAAGATGTTCGTGTGAAAGGCTATTCTGAATGGTCTCCCACTGTCATCTGATTCATCACTTTCCCAAATACTAGTAAGGCTTAACAAATTTTCATGTTTGTCACTCTCTATTCTGCTTCTATCAATTTCCTGATGTCCACTTTTCAATTAGGTTGTTCTTTTTAATTTGTAAGAATTTTATTTCATGTAGGATGCTAACAGTTTGCCAATTATATAGGCTAAAAACGTAAATCAATTTGTGACTGGTCTTTTTATTTTATTACATTCATTGGCTTTGTCATATAAAATTAATCTTAAAGTGAAATTATTTCTTTCATGATTTCTATTTTCTGTGGCTATTTTGGAAAATTCTTGCCATTCTCAAGATTAAAATAAAAGTCTAATTTTTTTTTCTAAATATAAAGTAGTTTTTACTTTTACACCTAGATCTTTAATCCATCTAGATTTTATTTTTGAGTGAGGTATAAGATAGCTGTTTTTTCCCATGTGGACAGGCTATTCTTATGGCACCACATGTCGACTGAACTATTCTTTCCTGACTGATATGTTATGCCACTTCTGTTTTTACTATTATAAATTTCTAGTTTATTTTTTACTGTATTTGGTTCCCAAGTTTCTTACACTTTTGTCCCTACTGCAGTTAGTACCCATTCCCCCATAATACTTCATTATGGAACTTTTCAAACATACATTGGAGTTGAAAGAATAGTATAGCGAAAACCATATACTCACCAACTAGATTGTACAGTTAAATTTGCTATATTTGTTATACAGTATACTTATCCATGTATTCATACCTCTATCCATTCATCAATCTATTTTATTTTTCATGCATTTCAAAGTAAATCACAACCCTAAAATTTCCGGCATGACGTTGGCTAGAATTTAGTTCTTGCTCTCCTTTTTTAAAGATAACATGGCACACATTAAATATTAAAATTATATCATTCTATGAGTTTTGACCATTCCAAAACCCCTTTCAGTCTATAAAATGTTATCACTCCAGAAATTTCCCTTTTGTTCTTTTACTGTTTATCTTCCCAAAGACTCCTTTGCTTTTTGTCACCATGAATTATTTTAGCATTTTCTAGAACTTTACCTAAGTGGAATCATATAGTATGTCCTCTTATGCAAGACTTTGCTTGCTTAGCATACTTTTTCTTTTTCTTTCTTTCTTTCTTTTTTCTTTCTTTATTTATTTTTTGCTCTTTCCTTTTTTTTGAGTTGGAATCTCACTCTGTCACTCAGGCTGGAGTGCAGTGGCACGCTCACAGCCACCACAGCCTTGACCTGCTGGGCTCAGGCGATCCTTCCACCACCGTCTTCCAAGTAGCTGGAACTACAGGCATACGCTATCACGCCTAGCTTATTTTATGATTTATTGTAGAGATGCAGTCTCATCAAGTTGCCCAGGCTAGTCTCGAACCCTAGAGCTCAGGCAATCCTCTCACCTTGGTCTCCCAAAGTGCTGGGATTACAGGCTTGAGTCACCATGCCCAACCTAGTATACTTTTTAAATAGATTTATTTATATTATTTGACCTATAAGTATATTGCTCCTTTTTTTTTTTTTTCTTTTTTTTTGCTGCTGAGTACTATTACGCTGTATGAATGTTCCTCAGTTTCTTTATTAATTCTCCATTTGATGGCTGTTGGAGTTGTTTTCAGTTTTGCACTATCATGAATAAAGCTTTCATAAACATTCTTATACAACTCTATTTTTAGATCTATGTTAGAATTATACCCAATAACAGAAATGTCAGATTAAAGGAGAGGCATTTGTAAAACAGTCAAACTTCTTTTACAAAATGTTTATATTATTTTACTTTCCTACCAAGTAAAAAATAAAAGTTCCAGTTGCTCTCTCTCCTCTTCAGAATTTGATACTTCAGTATTTGACACTGTCAGTGATTGTGTCATATTATGGTTTTAATAAATATTTCTTTGATGGTAAATAATGTTGGATATTTTTTATGTCTGTTCAGAACTTTTGCTTATATTTTAATTGGGTGGTTTTTCTTTTTTATACTGAGTTGTGAGTACTCTTTATACACTCTGCTTACAAATCTTTTTTAGATACATGTTCTGTCAATTTTTCTGCCAGTTTGTGAGTCGTCTGTTAATCTTAAATAGTGAATTTTGGTGAGTACGCATTGTTACTTTCAAAAAAGTCTAATTTATTTTCCCAGGCCTGCCATAACAAAGCACGGTAAACTGAATGGTTAAAAGAACAAAAATTTATTATCTCATAGTCTAGAGACTAAAAGCACCAAACCAAGGTGTTGGCAAACTTCTGAGGGCTCTGAGGGAGAACCTGTTCCAGGCCTCTCTCCTAGCTTCTAGTGACTGCTGGCAATTCTTGGCATTCCTTGGCTTATAAAGGTATCACAGCAACCTCAGTTCCCATTGTCACAAGGCATTCGCTGTACTTCTTTCTTCTTATAAATGCCATCTTATAAGGAAGAGCCCAATCATACTGAATTAGGGGCCCATCCTATTTTAGCATGATGTAATTTTACTTAATTACATCTCTAATATTATTATTTCCAAGTAAAGTAACATTCTGGGGTACTGGGGTTTATGACTTCAACATATATGTAGGGTGGTATTGCACAATTCAACCCATGATATTTTGCTTATAAACTTTTTTTCTTTTACAATCATTGCTATTTGCATCCTGTGTGAGAAACCATTGCTTTCCTCAAGTTAGGAAAATATTCCCTTATGTTTTCTTCTAATGACTTTTATGGTTTAGCTGTTATTTTTTGCTATAGTTTATACCTAAAATGAATATTTGTGTGTGGTATAACAATTGAGGTTTATTTTTTTCATGTGAATATCTAATTTTTATAGCACTTTTGTTGAAAAGACTTTTCTTTCCCTCTTTGTATTGTTTTGGGACATAGAAAAATCAATTGACCATAGAAATGTGGGTTTATTTCTAAACTATCTGTTCTGCTAATTGATCAATATGCCTATTCTGTGTCATCCTATGTCTTAATCCTAGAATTCACATCTTTAAGGTGTCCAAAGACACATCTTTAAGGTGTCCAAAGACCAGTTTTCCCTTGGCTGCAGCATATTTTGTGTTGTTTTGTTTTGTTTGTTTGTTTGTTTGTTTGGGTTTTTTGTTTGCTTGTTTGTTTTTTAGATTTCGGGGTACACATGGGTGTTCGCTACAAGGACATATTGTAGCAGTGGGGATTGGGTCTCAGGTGGCCCATTCCCCAAATAGTGAACATTGTGCTCGTAGGTAGTTTCTGAACCCTAATCTCCCACTCCCCCCACCTTACTGGTGTCTCCAGTGTTTATTATATCTATCATTGTGACCATTCAGCACCCACATATGAGTGAGAACATGTGATGTTTGGTTTTCTGTTTCTGAGTCAAATTATTTAGGATTATGATCTCCAGCTTTATCCATGTTGCTGCAAAGGACATGATTTCATTCTTTTTAATGGCCATGGTATTCCATGGTGTATACATACTACATTTTTGTTATTCACTGATCAGTTGATGGGCATTTAGGCTGATTCCACATCTTTTCAATTGTGAATTGTGCCATGATGAACATGTGAGTTCAGGTGTTTTTTATATATGATGACCTCTTTACTTTAGGGTAGATAACTAGTAGTGGGATTGCTGGACCAAATGATAGATCTTTTAGTTCTTTGAGTAATCTCCATATCACTTTCCTTAGAGGTTGTATTAATTTACAGTCCTACCAACAATGTACAAATGTTTCCTTTTCTCCACATTCATGCCAGCATCATTTTTCTGCCAGTTTGTGAGTCTCTTGTTAATCTTAAATAGTGAATTTTGGTGAGTAGACATTTTTACTTTCAAGCAATCTAATGTATTTTCCCAAGATTGCCACAACAGTGTAAGGCAGTAAGGTGTATGGTGGTGTCTCTTTGTGGTTTTAATTTGCATTTCCATGAATATAATGATGTTTAACAATTTTTCATATGTTTGTTGTCCATTTGTATATTTTCCTTTGAAAGATAAATGTTCTGTGCATCTTATGTGTCCACTTTTTAGTGGAGTTATTTGATTTTTTTATTGCTGATTTGTATGAGTACTTTGCAGATTCTGGATATGAGTCCTTTGTCAGATGAATGGATTGTAAATATCTTCTTCCATTGTGTAGGTTGCCTATTTGCTCTGTTAATTATTTCTTTAGCTGTGTAGAAGCTTTTCCGTTTCATTAGTCCCACTTACTTATATCTGTTTTAGTTACATTTGCTTTTAGGGTTTTAGCCATAAATTATTTGCCTAAGCTGATGTCCATGAGTTTCTTTCTAGGTTTTCTTCTAGGATTTGTATAGTTTCAGGTCTGACAATTTAGTCTTTAATCCATCTTGAATTAATTTTTTTTCTATGGGAAGATACAGGGATCAAAGTTCATTTTTCTACGTGTAGCTATACAATTTTCTCAGCACCATTTGTTGGATAGGTTTTTGTTCCCCAGTGTATGTATTGTCTGCTTTGTCAAAGATCAGTTGGTTTATAGGCATTTGGTTTATTTCTAGATTCTCTATTCTTTTCCATTGGCCCATGTGTCTGCTCTTGTACTAATACCATGCTGTTTTGATTACCATAGCCTTGTAGTACAATTTGAGGTCACGTAATGTGATGCCTCCAGTTTTGATCATTTAGCTTAGGATTGCTTTGGCTGTTCTGCTCTTTTTTTATTTCCATATGAATTTTAGGAATTTTTTTTCTAATTCTGTGAAAAGTGATGAGGGTAGTTTGAAAGGGATTGGATTGAATCTGTAGATTCTTCAGGTAATATAGTCATTTTAACAATGTTGATTTCTCCAATCCATAAGCATGAGATGTTTCTCCATTTGTGTGTCCTCTGTAATTTCTTTCATCAGAGTTTTGTAGTTCTCCTTGTAGAGATCTTTCATCTCCTTGGTTAAATGTATTCTTAGGTATTTTAACTTTTAGGCTGCTATTGTAAATGGAATTGAGTTCTTGATTTGATTCTCAGTTTGGTTGCTATTAGTGTATAGCAGTGCTACTGATTTTTGTATATTAATTTTGTATTCTAAAACTTTACCAAATTCATTTATCATTTCCAAGAGTCTTACAAAGGAGTCTTTAGGGTTATCTAGGTATAAGATCATATCATCTGCACACAGAAATAGTTTGATTTCTTCTTTTCCAATTAGGATACCCTTTATTTTATTTTATTTTATTTTTTGTCTTGTCTGATTGCTACGGCTAGGACTTCCAGAACTATGTTGAATAATAGTGGTGAAAGTGGATATCCTTGACTTGTTTCAATTCTGAGGGGAAATGTGTTCAATTTTTCTCCATTCAGGATCATATTGGTTATGGATTTGTCATATGTAGTTTTTATTATATTGATAAATGTTTTCCCTATGCCTATTTTGCTGAGGATTTTTATCATGAAGGGATGGTGGATTTTATGAAATGTTTCTTCCTGCATCTATTGAAATGATCATGTGATTTTTGGTTTTGAGTCTATTTATGTAATGGATCATGTTTATTGACTTGTGTATTTTGAGTCCTGCTTGTATCCTTTGGTTAAAACCAACTTGACCTTTTTTTTTTTTAATGTGGTGTTGAATTTGGTTTGCTAATATTTTGTTGAAGATTTTCATGTCCATGTTCATAAGGGATATTGGTCTGAGGTTTTTGTTTGTTTGTTTGTTTGTTTGTTTTGTCTTTTCCTGGCATTGGTGTGGCACTGGAGTGATACTGGCCTTGTAGATTGAGTTAGGGAGGATTCCCTCCTCTTCAATCTTGTGAAATATCTTCTTTGAAATAGATAGCAGTTCTTCTTTGGAAGTCTGGTAGAATTACCTGTGAACCCATCAGGTTTTGGCACTTTTGCTGTTGTTGTTATTGCTGGAAGACTTCTTTTTCCTTGTTCCATGGGAGACTTCTGATTACCATTTCAATCTCACGACTTGTTATTGGTCTGTTCCAAATTTCTATTTTTCCTGATTCAAGTTTTGGGGTTGTATGTTTCCAATAATTTAGCTGTTATCTCCAGATTGTCCAGTTTGTTTGTATAGTGGTAGTCCTAATAGTGTTGGACTTTTGCATTTCCATCATATCAATGGTAATGTCTCCTTTATCATTTCTGATTGAGTTACTTTTAGTCTTCTCTCTTTGTTTCTTAATTAATCTAGCTAGTGGTCTATCGATTGTGTTTGTTTTTTCAAAGAACCAACTTTTTGTTTCATTGATCTTTTGTTTTTTTTTTTATTTCAATTTCATTTAGTTCTCCTTTAATCTTCATATTTTCTTTTCTTCTCCAAGCTTTGGGTTTGGTTTGTCCTTGAAGTGTAATGTTAGGTTGTTGATATGTGATCTTTTAATCATATCAATGTAAGCCTTAAAAGCTATAAATTTTCCTCTGAGCACAGCTTTGTCTATGACCCAGAGGTTTTGATAACTTGTTTCACTGCTGTCATTTGCTTCAATGAATTTTAAATTTCCATCTTGATTTCATTGTTAACCAAGGGTAATTCAGGAGCTTATTGTTTAACTTCCATGTTTTTGTTTGGTTTTGTGACTTCTTCTTGGAATCAATTTCTAGTTTTAGTCCACTGTGATTGGAGAAAGTGACTAATATGATTTCAAAATTTTTGAGTTTATTGAGACTTGATTTGTGGCCTATCATATGGTCTATTTGGAGAATATTCCATGTGTTGATGAGAAAAATACATATTCTGTGGCTTTGGGATGGAATGTTCTGTAGATATCTATTAGTTCCATTTCCTCTAGAACCCTGTTTAATGCTAGTGTTTTTTTCTGACTTTGTGTCCTGATTAACCATCTGTTGTTGTCAGTTGAGTTTTGAAGTCTCCCACTATTAGTATCACTTTCTCTTTTTTGTGTTTAGTATAATTTGTTTTATAAAACTAGGGCTCTGGTGTTAGGTACATATATATTTAAAACTGTTATGTCTTCTTGTGAGATTGATCTCTTTATCAGTATATTGAAATGGCTGTTAGTGACCTAACCAAGGTAACTCCATTTTGTAGTAGTTCTTCCATTTTGTCTTCCAGTTGTCCCCTCACCCCTTCTCAATGAGATTGCCCTAACCTTTCCAGTAGGCCATAAATCATGTCCTAAAGTTTATGGCTTTTCCATTCCCTCCCCTGGAGGACTGTAACATTCCTGAAACAGTTCTGTCATGCTATGTAATTTACACTCTCCCCTCCTGCTGTTAATTTACACTTCCCCCCTATGGTTTAATGACCTGTACCTTGAAAAAAATCTCCTTTGTTCCCTACCAGGAACCGAAACTCTGTAACCTCATGGTTTTTGCTATATAAATCTTTTGCTTGCTTAATTTGGGGTCAAGCGAGCATTTCTTTCTGGCATGAGTCCCCTCTCGACTGTGGCAATAAAAGACTCAATATTGTGCTGGCGACTCCTCACTCATGGTGTGGCTGTAACAATATAATAGCAATCTTTGTCTTTTCTTACTGTTTTAATTTAAAGACTGTTTTATCTGATATGATAATGGCTATGCCTGTTCATTTGGTGTCAAGGTTGGTGTTGTCTTTTGGGGTTGGTGAAGACCTCTGTTTTTCATATTGCCAGAATATCTTTCCGGATCCTTCTCATTTGGGCAAATAATTTCTTCCTATTTGAGGTTGGGAGGATGCTGATGTAGGCACTGCCTTGGTGTGGCAAGTTTTCAATTGTTAGTTGTGTCAATTCTATGCTGTGTAGCTGCATTGGCTCATAGCATCCTGAGTGACCAGTGTAGCTTGGAAAGTGTTTTTAGCTGGGATCTGGAATCAGGCCTTCTACATAGCTAAGATATTGTATCCGAATGGTGTTCTACATTGTTTACTTCCAACTAGAAGGTGGCGCTTGTGAAAGAAAGCCAGCTGCAAAGGTGGCTTTTGAGTTTTTTCTTGACAAGTGCTTCTCCAAGAAAATATTCAGCCAGCTTAGACTTATGGTGGGGCTCTGGGGATTTTCCAAGTTCTCGCTCTGTTTTGAGCCTCTGGGGGGAGTGCAGTGGAAAGTAGTTAAAGTGTCCAGCAAGTGTGCATTCTTAGCTACCCCAGTGGAGAGTAACAGAAAGTCCCAGGCCACTGGGGTAAGCTGTTGTACAGAGATCAAAGGGGAGTGGGTTGCTGCTATGCCAATGTGTCCCATCCAGGTCCTGCCTTAGCCTCAGGCAATCTGTGATCTGAATGTCAAGGTGCAACTGGCCTCTGGGCCTCTGGTGTTCTTAGGCAACCTGCCTAGCCAGGAACTATCTGCAGCCTCCATCAGCATCTTTTTCCTAGGTCCCACAGGCCATCAAAACTACTCTTCTAAAAGCTGCTACCTCCTCAGTAAGCAAATTCTCTTAGAGAAAAAAACAAGAATAAAATGTGAGCTTATGTCTCTGAGCCTCTGTTCTTTTTCCTGCTCCATAATGATCTGGAAATTATTTACTCTTCTATAACCCACTTTTTAAAATATCTTCAAACATAATTTATTAAAATTATTTATTTATTAAAATTATTTATTAAAACAGCCAACTATGGATTGGTTGTTTTAATATCAAGAACTAGTTAAACCCAACAATTCTGGAAACAGAAGTCTCATAATATTGCCTATGTTTATTTTGATGCCTTTTAAAAAGACAGATTTTAGTTTTGCTGAATGTATTTTTTA
This sequence comes from Tarsius wallacei, assembly GCA_963574415.1. NCBI lineage: Eukaryota > Metazoa > Chordata > Mammalia > Primates > Tarsiidae > Tarsius > Tarsius wallacei. The sequence continues at coordinate 28,347 of CAUYQG010083338.1, forward strand.
TTGTCTTTTATGTAATCAGTATATTTTATATTCTTCCATATACTGCCACTGGATTTTTCTTTGCTTTTTTTTAAAACAAAAATTTTTATTTTACTGCCAGAATATTAACTTTTAACCTTTTTCTTTAAAGTCATATATTTGCTAAGCAATACATCTCACAAGTGTTGATATGCTGGGATTTCCTTATCATTTAACTCCAAATTTAAAGAAAGAGAGAGAAAAATGGAAAGATGTTCTATAATTTATAATTGCATCTTTGATTCATAAAATATTTACAGATATATTAAAAAACTTCCGAACGTATGAGATGTTCTGTTTATCTCTCACTTCTTTCTACTTTAATCTAATTATTGCCAGAAATTGTATTCTGTACAATGTGATATTTCAGTATTTGCTAGACTTGCTTATGGTCCAGTACATGATTAATTTTATAATTTTTTTTATGTATACTGGCAAAGAATATGTATTTTCTAATTGATGAGTGCAGGGTTATATGTATATCTTTAGACCAAACTTACTAAATCTTACCAGATTTTACTCTTCTTTCAAATATTCCAGTTATCCTGAGAGAAGAGTTAAAATTTCACAATTTTGCTGTAGATTCTATAATCAATCGTCTTTAAATTTTTGCTTACATATTTTGAGTCTATATAGCAGGGGTGCCAAAAAATGTATTCATATTTTAAAGATGTTACCTATGTATTATTTTTAGTTCACAATAATCAGAAGTGTCTGGATGCTGATGGTAAGCACTTTGAGCACCTGTTGTACTTGCAGAAGTCAAATGTGACTTGTATTCATCTTTTGTTATCAGTATGGATTGTAATACAGTTTTTTTCTTTTCTTAAAATGTGTACACATTCTTGGTGTTCCCTGTACATTTGTACCATTATGTTCATTTTTTAAAACTTATTACTGCTTTTTACCCCCAAATGCTTTTTCTTCTCATCTATTATATTATTTTAATAAAGTTGCACAAGCTATTCTATGTCGTTATAAGTGTGTCATACATAAATAGCATATAGCTATATTTTTCTTTTCTCATTCTTTATCTAATGCTCTACTTTTAACTTGTGTTTATTGAATGTTTCAGATTTAGCTAATTGTAATTTTGCTAATATTTATTTTTAATTATGTTCTTAGGTTTTAAAAATCATAGTTGGTGATTTTTATTAACTATATTTTTACTGTGTTCTCTTGCTTTGCCCTATACTGAATTAATCTTATCTCATAAATCCCCTTTTTCTCTCTAAAGTTTAGAAGCACCACATTTTATTTCTACTTCTTAGAGGATACTTTCAATTTTTACAAAATTATTGACCCAACACTTCTGGAATTAATCAGTATCTGTAGTCTTATTCCAATAATAATATACTTAGAGTATTTTATTTTAAATAACTCCTTTTCTGCAAGTTTTTGTTGCCTCATATTTTAGTTCTGTTTTACTTCATTAGCTCCAGACAGTGCATTAGTATTATTATTTTGTACATCATATACTTCTCTAGATTGTCCCACATAGTGAATTCACTCTGCATTCTGATTTTGACTCATACTTCTGTATTCGTGATAATAATTGCCTTCTGGATTCATAGTAATAATTGCCCTCTGAAATCATTGTTTAACAGTTCATACAGCAAGGGTCTATTAGTGGCAAATTGTTTGAGTTTTTAACACTGGTGTCCTCCTAGCAATTAAAAATTTGGCTTTTATTTGCATGGATCTTTTACCTGATTTTTTTTTAATTTGTATGCTTATTTTTTGTCTGATGATTTTTTTAAAGTAACCATCTGCCTTATAGATTTGGTTGCTTTTTTTTTTTTTTTGAGTTGGAGTCTCACTCTGTCGCCCAGACTGGAGTGCAGTGGCCGCTCCCGGCCACCGCAGCCTCGACCTGCTGGGCTCCGGCGATCCTTCCGCCTCAGCCTTCCAAGT
>CAUYQG010083341.1:0-31709 GCA_963574415.1 Tarsius wallacei
TCTGCAGTTTGGAGATTTCATGGCTCCTCACCACAGAGACCCTTCATGGGAACCAACTCCAGAGTAGTTTGCTCCTTGCAACCTAAACATCTTAAGACCCTAAAGTCCTAGCTAGAGTAATTAGACAAGAGAAGGAAATCAGGGATATCCAAATAGGAAAAGAGGAAGTCAAGTTATCCCTCTTTGCTGACGGTATGATCCTATACCTTGAAAATCCAAGAGACTCTGTCAAAAACCTGCTTGCACTGATAAAGGACTTTGGTAAAGTCCCAGGGTACAAAATAAATGTGCAAATTACAGTTGTGTTCTTATACATCAACAACAAGCAGGCAGAGAACCAAATAAAAAGCACAATCCCATTCACAGTAGTCACACAAAAAATGAAATACCGTGGCATCTTCCTAATCAGAGAAGTGAAAGAACTTTACAATGAGAAGCACAAAACACTGCTCAAAGAAATCCAAGAAGACACAAACGAATGGAAAAATATTTCATTCTCATGGATAGGAAGAATCAACATTGTCAAGATGTCCAGCCTACCAAAGACAATCTACAGATTCAATGGAATATCCATTAAATTGCCAATATCATTCTTCTCAGACCTGGAAATGACAATACAGAATTTCATATGGAAACATAAATGACCTCAAATAGCCAAAACAATCCTTAGCAAAAGAAACAAAGCAGGAGGTATCACACTTCCGACTTCAAACTTTACTATAAGGCTGCAATAATCAAAACAACATGGTATTGGTACAAGAACAGGCATATAGACCAATGGAACAGGATAGAGATTCCAGAAGCAAAGTCTCAATTTCTCAACCAACTCATCTTTGAGAAAGCCTCCAACAACAACCAGTGGGGAGAGGAGAACCTATTCAGTAAATGGTACTGGGAAAACTGGCTAGTCATGTGCAGAAGATTGAAACAGGACCTCTACCTATCACCATACATAAAAATTAACTCTAAATGAATCAAAGACCTAAACGTAAAACCTCAAACTATAAGAATCTTACAAAATGCAGTGGAATTTCCCTTATGGAAATTGGAACTGTCAACCAATTTCTTAATCAAAACCCCAAGTGCCCATACCATAAGAGATAAGATAAGCAAGTGGGACCAGCAAATGACAATCTTCTGCAAAGCAAAAGAAACCATCAAGAGAGTGGGGAGATAGCCCACAGAATGGGAAAAAATATTTGCCAACTGTGTCTGACAAAAGTCTAACATCTGGGATCTACAACGAATTCAAATGCACTGAAAGGAAAAAAACAAACAGCCCCATTAAAAAGTGGGCAATAGACATGAATAGACACCTCTCAAAAGAAGATATACAGGCAGCCAACAGACACATGACAAAGTGCTCAGCCTTTCTAATCATCAGAAAAATGCAAATCAAAACCACATTGAGATATCACCTAACCCCAGTAAGAATGGCCATCATTAACAAAACAAACAACAGATGTTAGTGAGGATGCAGAGAAAATTGTATGCTTCTACACTGCTGGTGGGAATGCAAACTAGTGCCACCTCTTTGGAAGACAGTGTGGTGATTTCTGAAAGAACTAGAAATTGTTCTCCATTTCTTTACTTTTTGTGCCCCTGGAGGTTCTCTTATCCTCCAGATAGCCCATTTTTCAACTCAAAGAAAAGCGTCTGACAGATTCACACAGAAGTTCTGTGCCTTTATACACCATTCTTTCCAGAAGAATTAATATATTTAAAAGAGGATTAGGGGGTTAACTCCAGTGACTGAATCTCGATGAACGATATGCTACCTGAATCAAGGAGATACTTCTAATCAAAAAGGTCTTCTAGGTATCCTTCTTATTCTGTGACAACCGCAGGGGCCTATTCTTCCTCCTCACAAGCCTCTGAGGAGACACTGGGATAATATAAGCTTGTGGAGATTGGTGTTTTTGTTCACTCTATTTACTACTTTACCCAATTCCTAGAACAGTGTTTGGCACAGAGCAGGCACTCGATACATGTAAATTACATATGAATCCTTACTATCTCTTACTGCCAAAATTCATGCATGTCAACCTAGGGCTGGTAGGAACTGCAGAAACCTGGTTGTGAAACATTTTATTGGGAAGCCCAGATACAAGTGGAAACCGACAGCAGAAGAGTAAGGAGCAAATGTGGTGGAGACTGCCATGAGCTTACCAAATCGTTTTCTCTGTCTCCTGTGCAGGACTAGAAAACATTTCCCAGCCACCCTTGCATTTTAGGCGCTGCCATGTGACTGGTTTTAGCCTCTTGAACATGAGCTGAAACCAATTGAACTAATGCCAGTCGTAGCTCTTCAGAGTCTTTTGCATGATCCTTTATACTTTTTCTACCTTCATGGCCAGCAGGGAGAAGATCTGACAGAACACTCCAAGCCCTCGGAGAAGATGGAAGGGAGTTGGATGCTGAATGATGATGAGGGAGGCCTCTGCTGAACAGGAGTGCCTGTGTTGGATTTTGTGTGAGTAAAGGATAACCACTATCACCTTTAATTGCAGGAGGGAGAAGGGAGGACCATTCAGAAAAGGAGTGGCAAGCAAGATAGGGCAATAGGAGTCAGGACAAAGAGACTAGAAATGTGGTTGGAAACATTAGTAGGCTTGGGCGTATGAGAAAAGGCTAATAGATTATTTGAAGTTATAGTTTGATGCTAGCAGATAAGAGGAATTGGATGGGCTAGGTCAGCAAACAAATGACAAGAAGTGTCTTGCTGCTGTGATAAAAGCTTTTCAAGGACAAGAAAGCTAAAGACACATAACAATGTGCTTGCAGAAAAAAAAATTAAAAAGTATTAATAAGATAGATGTTTGATGAGAATGGCACAGAAGTGACCTGACTTGTCTTTGGAAACTAAAATTTGATCTTTATATCCCAAATTCTTTGTTTCTCAACAAAAACATGGTGAAAGACAGAAAAGAGAAAAAAATGTGAAAAAGTCAAAGTCGAGTTGGAAATCAGTCATTTGGAGATTCATTCTACTTTTTTTTTTTTTTGGACTCTCACTCCGATGCCCAGGCTGGAGTAGCTGCAATTACAGGCGCATGCTACCACACCCAGCTAATTTTTTGATTTGTTGTAGAGACAAAGTCTCACCATGTTTCCCAGGCTGGTCTCGAACCTGTGGGCTCAGGCAATTCTCTTGCTTTGCCCCCCCAAAGTGCTGGGATTACAGGCTTGAGCTACTGTGCCCAGCCCATTCTATTTTTTTCTCAATGCTGGAACCTTTAGCAACATGAGGTTAAAAGGTTCACTGCTTCTGTGAGAGGTCACTCAGTATTGTAGACTCTAGTTCCATCCAGGTTGCTGTGAAATTCATGATTTTGTTCTTTTTTATGACTGTGTAGTATTCCATCGTGTATATGTACCACATTTTTTTAATCCAGTCCTCTTTTGATGGACAGCATGGTTGATTCCAGGTTCTTGCTATTGTGAACAATGCTGCGATAAACATACGTGTGTGCAGGTATCTTTTTCATAGATTGATTTGAGTTCTTCAAGGTATATTCCCAGGAGGGGGATTGCGGGGTCATATGGGAGGTCGATATTTAGATTTCCACAGAGGTTGCTCTAGTTTGCACTCCCACCAACAGTATAGAAGGAAGGGAGGTGGGATTAACGGTAGCAATATCTGTCTGGGGACGGGGAAACACCCCTTATCAACAAGGGGGCCTGAACGAAGCACATTTGTATACCTAATCCTTAACTGTACCCCACAATATCAAAATAAAAAATATTGATTAAAAAAAAAATTCACTGCTGCTGATGATGTGGAGTGCAAGTTTCTAGAATTGTTAGGCAAATGTTTTCAAAAAAGAGGAAGTTGTAAGTAAATTTGTGTGACTAGCTGTTTGGAGATACAATCAGGAAGTATGTCTCTATGTTTTGAGTTGCAAGAACATAAAAAGCGAGAGGTTCTCCCATCAGGGCAAAACCAAGCATGCAAAAGACTCCTACTTTGGGTTAAATGATTGCCTTTGTTCCAGTTGGGTAGCTTCAGCTTTATCATGGGCATTTTTTTTTCTTCAGGAAAAATAGACATTTTAGGATTCTACAAAGTTGGTTTTTCAGGTACGGACTGGAATAGAAAAAAAAATTTTTCCAGCTAACTGTCTCTGAAACAAATGTTTACTGAAGAAAGAGCCATTAATTAATCTGGAAACAATAAAATTCCTTTCTCATCCTATCTCCAGTTAATAACGTATGACTAAAAGTTATGTTCTAACTGTAAATCAGGAAAACAAAACATATCACAAACTTGTTTCTCTCTCAAGTCCAATAGTTTGATATGTGTGTTGTTTTAAAATTCCCACATGGGGCCACACATCTGATGTTATCTTTGAAAATGTGCTAACAAGCTTGAAATTATTGGGGCTTTTTAATACATTTTTATAACAACTGAAGATTTTGAAAAATGAAATCTGATGCTTCTTACTCAGAACATAATGTAAAAAGCAGAACAGGAAATAAGAATACAGCAATAGAATTTATGCTACATGGTAGGATTGTCTTAATTCATTATCTAGCATAGAATATTTTTTCTTTCACTTATGACATAACTATTTTTATGTTGCTAGCACATTTTTACAGAAAGAATTTTTTTCTCCAGAAGATATTACACAGTCAAATGGATCTCTCGGGAGGGGGCTTGGATGTTTTATTAATAATGCATGAGAAGCTCCAACATTGGCTCCCAAAATGTAACAGATGATTAGAAATAATATTTAGGTGAAGCTTTAAAATTCTAAAGAAGATATTTTGGAACTCTAAGTAAAAGTGGTGAATTGGAAATTAACTCATCATTTAAGTGTGTAATAGTCTGGTTCAAACAAAATGGACTCTAAAAATATCAGTAGTGCTGGTAATTATTAGTTATAAACTCATAAACTTACCATGACAAGAAACCTGAAGCCACATTGAACACTATACCTCAGGATAGCCCGGCTAAGCTTCTCTATGCCCTTGTAAATTGGATGGTTACTGAATTCCGTTGAGACTTGTTTCTATGCAGTGAAATTTGAAAAATTGAATTAGGCTTGTGCTTTTTTTTTAAAATTTGAGCCATGAGGGTCTCATAAACTGAAGACTCTGTGGTAAGAATACTATCGCGGTAGCAGGATCCAAATTGAATGGCCAATTGCCATAATGAGAATGAATGCATCTTGTATCACATGCCTCCAATAATTTAAGAAAGGAAAAAAAGGACTTGTGATGAATCTCATAGTTTTCTCCTTACCTTAGGAAATGGACATTCATAAAGATACAGAAAGCACACCTTAGTTAAAGTGATGGTCAAGGTAAATCAGATTGTTTATCCTAAGACTAGTTGTCATCAGAGATGGTGTCAGAGAGGAACGTACCATGAACAACATTTGAATGATTTCCCTTAGTGAGGAGGTCTTCCTTATACCCTTGCTAGGGGAAACCTGTAGCAATTAAAAAAAAACCCATGACATGTAATGTTTCAGGGACATCTGGGCAACATTCTGGGAAGGATTGTATGGTAGAAACTAGCAACGGAAGCAAGGATTCAATCAACCAAAGGGAACAGTGATGGAAATACCAGTTGTATTGATTTAAACAGTCACTTCCAATGACAGTGGTAATGGTAGCAACTATGGCTGTCAACTGGGACTCTCTCAAGAGGAATAGAAAGCAATTTCAGGGCTTGCAGGGGAATGCAGTAATGCCTCCCGGATGACATTATTGGCAACAACCCTGGTGTTCTGGATAGCAATGCCAGTTTGGTGATAATGGCAGATTCAGCAGAAGTTGTGAGTTGCAAATTGCATGGTCTGCTCCAGTTATAATTGGTGCAGGTCTTATGAGAGGCTTCAGGAATAAAGATGGTGGGACTATTGGGAAATAGCATTCAGGATCAGTGTTGGTGTAGATTATTTGGGGACTTCTGAAGCATGGGTGAGGAGAGGGCTGGTGATGTCACAGAGAAAGTGGTTTTGTTGGTGGAGGGAAACATGCCATTAGGAGAATAGAGCAGCAGTTGTTGCCATGAAATTGATAGATCTAAATTGAAATCTGCACAGGTAGAATCATATGTGATTTCTCTGAATGGCTAATGATAACAAAGATTTAAGGGTATTAATGCCCTTTGGTTGAGTAAATATGGTAGAACTTGAAATTGAGTTTCACATTAGAAACGTGACATTATTAGGGGCTTTGTTACATAATTTGTGGTTTCATTTGTCTGACTCCTAAAATACTACCAATGAATAAACAAAAAAAAGTCAGTATGTGGTTTCTTAGCCTTAATTTTCCTATGTAAACTGTTAATCAAGAGTGATGGCTTTTGAATCAATGAACTAAAAGCATGCAGGCTAGAATCCTACTACCAGCAGTGAGGAAGTAACTAAGTTTAGAATGGAATCAATGCCATAAACAACAAAAATGGACACACTATGTGGGACAATTGTTTATAGGTGTTGGAAAGCAGGCCACATAATCTCTAAAAAAAAAAGAAACTTGGAGGCAAATGTCATGTTTTCTTTTGCTCTGCCTAGAGACAATTTCCCAAGTGTGGCCCCTTGAGCATCATAGACTAGCTGTGCTGAAAGAACAGAGATCAGAGTTGAAGTGACTAGAATTTGCAAAGAAGGAAATATGGAAGAGGAAACTCAGCAGGGCAAGAGAAGAGAAATTTGTATAATATTACTTTAAACTTCTTAGGTGAGTATTGAGCTATAAATGCAAAGGGCAAGACTACACAAGATTTAACAGAGAGTAACTGCTATGAGTTTGAGAGTGGAAAAAGGACATTTGAAGTCAAGCTGTGTGAAGATACTTCTGAGGACCAGTCCTGCCTGAGTGGGAGATATTCCATAACTCACAAGCATCCAGCTGAGATGCCAGAGAGGCTGCCTATTGTGAGTGTGGACTCTCTTATAGTATACACGCTATATAAGTTTTTAACTCTCTCTCTCAATAATTTATTTCTAAGTTTGTAGAGGAAATAAGAGTAATTATTAATGTGGATTTATTATCACCAACACAGAAGGTTAGAAGTTAAAGAAGGTTTAACAAATAACTTGGAATAAAGTGGTCATATGAAGAAATTCAAAGAAAAAAATGAGAAGTGTCTACCTTACATTTCAAGAATGCAAATTTCAGATCGTTTGCAAAGACACGGGTTAAAAATGTGGATGATTGAGTTTAAATATGAGTGAGATAAATCTGTAAGCATCAAGCCAAGGAGTCAAAATCTAAAGGAGAAGAAAAAAAAATACTGAGGGATATTTAAAAATATATGAATATGTTATTATGTATGTACTTGCTTTTGTGAGACCTTCTCTTTATCAGGCAGAGCCATCTATTGCCTAAGGTAATATATAATTTTTAAGGAAAGACTTCAAAGAGAAGGAAAACAAACATGATTCATATTTTAATTTTCAAATTAAGACTCTGAAGTCCATGATATGTCATAGTGTTGAAATTCATGGATTGCTGAAATTGATAAAAGTCTTCTTATCTCCAAACCAGACCTGTCCTACATGTCATTTCAGGATGAACCTGGCTCACAGATGTCAAGGGACACGATTCATGTCACTGACACTGTTTTGTCTTTGAAAATAGACTGTATTAGTTTGAACCAATAAAATTGTCAATATTCAACTGTTTTAAGCTGCAAAAATGGAAAGTTTATACATTGGATCCAATGTTATATTTGCACCTTTTTAATTCCACGTTTAGACAATTTATAGGTTTATTTTTAAAATGTCCTGCACATGACATTACAAGGTCTTGCTCTAATAAAAATCATTACATGACATAATTTTTCTAAAGATGGGAGTAAAATATATAATTCTTGAAGAATTTATGTACTAACTTATCATTCTGTCTTGACTTATGAAGGAGAAATGAGTTTGTTGATTTAACAAAATTTAAAATAAGCTGTATTTCTACACAAAATCTTATATTTTTATTTTCTTGAAATTGAAAGGAAAAAAAATTCTGTATTTGTAAATGAGCTAGGTCAGTTGTATGTATTATTGTTCTTTACATCACCTGACATTTATTTATAGGACTAAAATGATATTGCCAAGTTCATAATGTCAATGGTCAAGTTACTTGTTATTCACCTATATCACTAGGTAATATCTAATAATCACTCATAATCAGTAATCACAAAATAAACATTGCAAAGACATAAATTATAATAATTATAAATTATCAGCTAATTATTTTGGCCAGTTATTTTTGAACAATTGGTCATTTGTTATCATTTCTTGTTGCAGAAATTTTGCCAGTACAAAAATTGCCTCTTGTTGAAATTTATGAGTTTATCATGCACTATTCTTTTAAATTCTTACACATTGTAAAATGGTTTTTAAGCTATTATATATTATTTTCTCCACATGTCAGGATAAGAAGATAAGTGTTAGAGAACAAAATGGAAAGCCATCAGAAAAGTAAATGTAAGAAAATCTTTTGCATCATTTGAATACATTTTTAGAGAAAAATAGATGGGGTGCTATAAAAAGGAGATTTCAGAGCTATTATTTTCCGTATAATGTAGCACTAATATGTCATTGTTGGAAAAGGATGTGAATTTAGCTTCCACCTCCATGTCAACCATAAATGATAAATTTCAAGAAAAACAGAAAGAAAATATACATGAAGAATCCATTAACCAAATATATTTTCTGAAGATCTGGATATCTGACAATGTAATTTGAATAGTAAATGACAGAAAAATTTTAAATTGCTAAATGATAGAACAGATTTTGGAAACATTAACGAGTTCTTCCAAAATTATAAATATAGTAGATCTCTGTTACATTATTATAAACCAAAGTTTTTTAATGTTACAAATTAGGTGCAGATAGAAAATACTCACCTGAAGCATGAAAAGGTAGGTATTATATGCAAAACATAAGCAACATTTATCATGTTGTCTTGGAAAACAGTAAGAGAGTAAAAATAATGGTAAATATTCAAAATTGAAATCCTATAAACTAATGAATTTTTCTAAACAGAGATTAAGTGAACATTTTTTAAAAATTGGTAAGATCTTATTGAACAAATTGTAAGCACAACTTAGTTTTTGCTAAGGCAATGATTGGTAGTCAGAGGATAATCCATGAAATTCTACTATACTTTATGGGATTTTCTTCTATTGCAGAAAGTGTACAAAAGTAAATATTTTGGGATACTTTATTTAACAAAATACATCATGTTAGAAGATTTAAACAACTTCTTAGTAGAGTACTTAAAGAAAAATAAAGCCAACTTAAATCTAGACATAAAAAATAGTTTGAAATGTCAGAGACACAGCAATGCTATTTTATAATTGGAAAAGAGAGTAGAAAATAGTTTAAAATAGTCTTAAGGGAATTTTTTACTTTTTTGTACAAGAATTCTCCAAATCTGGAGGTAGTCAATGAAGTAAAAAGCTTTATTGATTCTAATAAATTTTAAAATCTTTTCACCTTGAACACATGTTGAAGTATACTATAAATACATTTACTGGCATACATTTGAAAACATTGTCAAAATGGCAATGGGAAACTTGGATTGATCCCTTCATGCCATAGGGCAATCGTTAAAGAATATTCTTCTAGTGATCTTTTAGAAATTGTTGATGTATTAATAAATATCTAGATTCTGTAGTGAAAAGCAAAGCCATACCTTAAAAAATACATCCTTTTTTACATCCATTTGATCTGTACTAGGTATTTAAGCAAAATCAATGCATGAACAATGTTAGTGTTTGAGTTGCTGAAGTCATTGAAAAAATTATGAATTTCTTTGAAGAAAATAATTTATTGATGCTTGTAAAAATATTGTCAATGATAAATAATGGATTATTGCTATTGACACCAATAGAATAGAGAAGACTCATTTTAACTGTGAAGCTCACAATCAGCATATCTGTGATTCAAACATAATCCTCAAATCATTTTTTATGTCAAATATAATCTCTTCCTTAGAATTTCTGCTACATTAAAATAATTAGACTTTGTTTTTTAAATAGCATGCATATTTACCAATGAAATTAAACATAGTAAAAGCATGCACTATTTACAATACCTCTATTCTCAAAGAACCAAAATGCTTACTTATAAAACCATGTACAACTTCCATGATAACTTTGCAATATACTTAGATACAACTTTTCTGGGCATTCTTTAAAATACTTTTGTAACCCTCAAATTATATCAGCCTTACCAGTGAAGAAAGTAGTTACTTATAAAATATATATATAGCAAATACTTAAGTTTCATTGTGTCACATAACTTAAATCTAGCCATCATTTAAAAATAGAAAACAAGTACACATGGAAATTGTAGTAAATTATTTCATTTCTATGAAAACAAGGAATAGGCACGGTCTGTTTACCACAAATTATTATATCTTAGTGACCTCTAATTTTAATGATTACAAAGTTTAAAATTTCTTATATTATTTTTGAATATTAAATTATATAATTTATACAATATGATTTTATATGGTTTTCACTGTTTTTATTAAGAAATAAAAAGTATATACTAACTTTTACTCCTTTTTTTAACTTGAGGAAAATGTAATTTTTTACTAATTTGCCCAAACACATTTTGTTTAAAATACTTTCACATCTCAATACCCTTGTCTGGGGGATTCAAATAATATAATTGTATTGTAAGTCATAGTCAGGAGAGAAGATATGATAAGGAAAGTTTATAGCAGACCAAGAGGTGAAGAAGAAAGTGCTGTGCTTTGTAAATGAGGCCAGAGGCAGAGTAATTTATGAGAATGCTGCCCAAGACCATCATGGAAATAAGAAATGAGGAGAAAGTTTCTTTGGAGAGCGGAAAGAAAGCATGAAAGGACATATGATTTTTAAACTTACTGTGTATTTACAAATTAAAACAACAAGAAAATATAAAGCTTTATTAGCCCAGAACACTCTTTTAAAACTGAGATAAACTAAGCCACTTTTAGTGCCACACTGAAGGTGTCATCACACTGCCTCCTTCTTTCAACTATTAAGCGAGAACGGGGAGTCTGAATTAGAGATCAGATAAATTTTTGCTGGCTGGACGTGGTGGTTCATGCCTGTAACCCAGCACTTTGGGAAGCTGAGCAGGAGAATCACTTGAGCCCAGGAGTTCGAGATTAGATACATTTTTGCTAAAAATACAAATTATATACTTACCCATCTTAATTGCAGGTATGAATTTAAACTCATGCTACACTAATATTTTCTTAACAATGATTATACTGTTAAAATGCTCTAAGTCCTTTACACATATTTAATTACTGTTTAAAAAGTTCATGAGTTAGATTTAGAGAGATAATTTGCCTGGCCAACTATTTATGCTCTTTGCACTTTATACTACCTGATAATAACAAAAAGCTTTTACATTTATATCTGCAGGGATAAAAATAGATGGGAATGAAGGAGAAGAGAGGCAGTCTCTGACAGAGAGTAGAAGAAAGAAAAGGAATAAGAGAGAAAGGGAGGAAGGAAACAGTCTCACTACTTGCAGTTAGAAGTATAAAATTATTAATGAGAAAGACCTGAAGAGATCAGAACAACCCAAATTTCTTTTATGACTGTTCACTCAGTCAAAGTCAGTGAGTCTGGAAGGAAAGAAGAAGGGGAAACATGCCCAAAGGATGAATGATTACCTTGTAAAAGTGAGTTTTTAAATTCATTTTGCTCTCTGATTAGATTCTATTCTATGAGACAACTTATAGAGGGAATATGCGAGTAGTTTTTCAGAACTATAAAGACTAAGATAAATGCCAGAGAAGAAGATAGGAATTGCAATTCTGGTTTTCACCACGGTCATCCGGGTCCAGGGAAAATAGCATTATTGGATAGATTTATAACTGGTTGATAGTGTCCAAACAGTGATGATGGATAGCTTGATTTCAAACTGGAGGGAGAGTTTTAGCACAGAAACAATGAATTTGTCTTTCAACATTTTATAGCAAATGGTCTACATTTTATGCAGCAAAGACTGATGTGGAGAGAAAGGAGACTTGTTTGAATTTGCAAATTACACAAAACTGAAAGTGCGGATAAAATGTTGCATGGCAAAGACTAAATTGATGTCAATATGTTGCTGTGATAAATGAAATGTAACATGATAAAATACAAACCTTCCTGTACTTTATTTAAAAAAAAAAACTTTGCAAATATAAAATAAGGGGTATGAGGCTTATCCCATGGGCTTTCAGATGACCCAAAGCTCAATATAAATTGTTATTGTCATGTGGCTGTTAATAAATTTTGAGCTTAGACTTTATTTAAAAGGTCACATTATCTCAAAATAGAAAATATGACTAGCTCTATTTACCGTTCTTTCAAGGAGAAAGGAAAAGAAACAAACAGGATAGATGTAGATATAGCGACCAAACCGGGATTGGAGAGAACTGCAGACCTTTAAGAAGCCAAGCCTCGTTCAGACTGCTTGCTTACAGTTATAATCCTGTGGAGTGAAAAGCCAACACACTTACTTAGTAAAAGCTCTAGTTCTGTGGAAATAGTGTTAACAGATACAAACTGTGAAGAAACTGATTTTTTAGTTAATCTAAGGCAATATTTCTCACAATCACAACTGCCTGAATATTAAGTTTTTCACCACTGATGGTCTTCAAGTAGAAATCCGACAACCAACCAGGGGAATAAATTTTGTATTATTTGTTGCTTTGTCTCCTGTGCCTAGAACAATACCTGGCATACATTAGCCACCAAAAAATATTTATTGAATGAATGATTAAATAGAAAGGAACTACTAATAACCAACACACACACACATAAAGTACTCATTATTGGTCAGTTACAGCTAATTTTCCAAAACTCTATCGAAAGAACAGTTCTTTTCATTTTGTGGCTCAGAAAAATTAAACTAACAAAAGGAAAGTCACTTGTCCAAGTCACCAAGGAAGCGAGTGGTGGAGGCAAAATTCTAATGGTGGTCTATCTGTCTTCTGAGTGTAATTCAAGCTTCAGTAGGTGGTTGACCCAGATATATATATTTTAGAGTTGTAAGGAACATGTGAAGATTTGCTATATAAGTAAATTATGTGCAAGTGAGGTTTGGGCTTCTAGGGAGCCCCCTCTCCCCTGGTATGGGAATGGTACCCAATGGGCTCATATCTCTCTTCCCTTTTCCAACTACTAGTAGTGCCCAGCATCAGTTGTTCTTGCCTTTGTGCTCTCATGCCCAATGGTTAAGGCCTGTTTATGAGTGAAAACATGTGGTACTCAATTTTTTGTATCTATGTTCACTTAGAGTTCACTTAGAGTGGTGGTTTCCAGCTGTATCCAGGTAGCTGCAAAGGACATGATTTTGCTCTTTTTCGTGGCTGCATAGTATTCCATCATGTATATGTACCACATTTTTTTAATCCAGTCCGCTTTTGATGGTATCTGGGTTGGTTCCATGTTTTTGTTACTATGAATAGGGCTGCAGTGAACATACATGCACAAGTGTCTTTTTTGGTGGAGTGATTTATATTTTTCTGGGCATATTCCCAGATATGAGATTGTATGGCAGCTCAATTTTTATTTCTTTGAGAAAACGCCACACTGCTTTCCACAAAGGCTGAACTGGCTTACATTCCCACTGACAGCATAGAAGCATCCTCTTTTCTTTGCAGCCTCACCAACATCTGCTGTTGTTTTGCCTTTTTAATGATCGTCATCCTGACTGGTGTGAAATGGTATCTCACTGCAGTTTTGATTTACATTTCTCTGATAATTAGTGAAACTGAACATTTTTTCCACATGTTTGCTGGCTGCTTAGATGTCTTTTTGGGAGAAAAGCCAATTTGTCTACTCTGTTAACATTAAAATGGAGGGGTAGGAATTTGGTCGCTGAGGTAATTACATACACATTGTGGACATTTTAATTAATTACTAGGAAAAAGTTAAGGAAGGCAGCCAGGCAGGCTAGTACAGTGTGAGTCTGAGTAGCTAGAGGCCAGCATGGGGCTGGGGCTCTATTTTACTTTGGGTACCTAGAAGATGTGTATGGAGATAGCAGATAGTGCCGCCAAAGTCAGACGCACTATTTTGCAATCATGCTTCCTGTAAACTGCTGGCTACATTTTGATAAGTCATGCAGCGTGTGAGTTTGTTGAGGCCAGGTTTCATATCTAATATTTCCATACTCTGGGCCTTGTTCAGTGTCATGCAGCCTTGCATATAACTGGGGCAGAATAAAAGTGCGGTGAATGCCTTTGTCTTTGGTGCAACAGGAATGGTACTAATCTGAACGGGCAACTCTTACTTGTAAAAAGCCTTTGCTTGTTCATGTAACACTGAAATTTACTTGCTACTTAGCTTTAGGATTTGCATCAAATTTTGTTTTAGAAAGTATTTCGTGACTTACTGGTACAGCCGCCTTTGTTTGTTGTTGTTTTACAATTATTTAGACCCTGTCCTGTGTTTCCCTATTATGATACCACTGTGACAGAGATTATAACAATCTGTTTATCTGCAAGCTCCTCCTACCCGCCATCCTCCTCCTCCACCCCCCGCCATTACCCAAGGGACAAGGTAAACTCTCTCAGGTCTGTGTGACAGCAGGTAGTTTTGCAGCTGATAGCAAGGTGACTACTTAAATTAGGCTCCTACTTTTCCCACAAAAAATATGGGAGCTAAAGTTACTATCTTCTTTGATTGCATTTCAAAGGAATGGCTGCCAGGTCTTTGAGAAAGACATTTCTGGGTTTTAAAATTGACAAGAGGCTTTAAAAATAAATTTACATCTCAAAAGGTAGAGAAAGAATTTAATAAGGACAAGTTTTCTAAAGTAAATATTCTATGGAAAAGAGAGGTCATGGGCATAGAACCAGGGAAAAGTCTGTCTAAAGTTTAGTCAAGCTGAGGACAAGGGTAGGGTCCTCTTGTCAGTGCTCTGTAAAAGCTAGCTGATTGAATGAACAAATATATAAATAAAGTTTATTATTTAGATTAATAAATTTAAATATGTTAATTAGTTGAAAAATAATTTAAATATCTCTGTTTATTGAAAAAGTAATCAAAGCAAATTTTAAAAAGTATTTAAAAGCCTTAATTTATTTCTATTGCTCATTTGATTTTCCTCATATGGAAAAGAAACAAAAATGTTGAAAATACAGTAGCTTCTGAAAGAATTTTTTTTTACATGTAAAAAATGCCTATACTTTTTTTAAAAATTAAAAGAACTCCCTGCAACTTTTCAACTGGAAGCATAATTTGTAAGCTATTTACTGTAGTGCAGCACTCAATGATATGTTAAATGACTTTTTTAAAAAAGAATTCTTAGCCAGGAGTGATGGCTCACACCTATAAATAATCCCAGCACTTTGGGAGACCCAGGTGAGAGGATTGCCTGAGCCCACGGGATCTAGACCAGCCTGGACAACTTGGCAAAACCTCATCTCTACAATAAATAAAAAAATTAGCCGAGCGTGATGGCTTGCACGTGTAATTCCAGCTTTTTGGAAAGCTGAGGTGGAAGGATCACCTAAGACCAGCAGTCGAGGCTGTGGTGGCCGTGAGCGTGCCACCTACACTCTAGCCTGGGTGACAGAGTGAGAGACTCCAACTCAAAAAAAAAAAAAATTCTTTCAGAAGCTATTGTATTTTCAACATTTTTGTTTCTTTTCAAGTAAAAAACATTATGCCAGACACTGAAACATTATACATAAACTTTCTCTGCAATAGCTGTGGCTATAAAATAGAAATAATAATGCTTTTTCTTCCTACCTTGATGGGTTGTTTATGAGGAGCAAATGAGAAGTGAAAACACGTTTGAATTGTAAAAATAACTGTAGAAATGCAGAAAATTATTAAAATGATTGATGAATATAGAAAGCCGATTATGAAGGTATTTTCATTTTCTTAACAATACTATCTAAAAATGTAATAAGATATGGAAACTCAGACTATCTCCCAGAACACAGAAAATAGTATTTGGTAACCATTATCTTAAAATAATTGGTATGTCTGAGTTGGTGATATGTTTAAATATTGGATTTTTAACAATAAGTGCTGTTTAAAACTTGTAAAATATATTGATTATTAGCCTCTAAGGCCATGATAACATATAAAAGAATAATCATCAGAGGGATGGAATTAAGTGTTTGTTAAGATCACAGAGTTTGTATGGACTCAAGTAATTTGTGTTCAAATCCCAGCTCTACAACATTACCGGATCTATAACCTTGAAGAAATCATATGAAGTCTCTAAATCTCTGGTTTCTCATCTGTGAAATAGGAAAAATATCTACCTCCCATGGCTGCTGTGAGGATCAAATTGGATGAAGAAGGAAAGCATTCAGCACAGTGATTGATCCACAGAAAATCCTCAAAAATTGCAGAAAACACACACACACAATTAGACATGACATACACATAATTAGGTGTAATCCTAACTTGTGCAGATTAATTTTTAGTTTCATGTCATCAGAACTTCCTCTTGTACTCTTGAAACAATTCTTTTTAAAAAAATTCAAGTGGCAATATCTTCCGTATAGCCTTTATTACACAGCTCTTTGACCTATATAAATCTTTTCTGTCTCACTCTTAGTACAGAAATTTTACCAAGCCTCGTATAATGTATCATTAATTTTAAGTTGTTTAAAATAAAGACATTTTACCAAACCACATTTGGATAATGTATCAGAGATACTGTAGTACAGAAGCAATAACAGTGGATTGGAGTTTTTGAGCCCTTTATCTGTCATTTATTATAGTCTTAGAAAAGTTACACGTCTCCCAGAATCCCAGTTTACTGACTGTAGTCATTAAGGTAATTAAAACCACCTGAAAGGGTTATTGTAAAGATCAATAGAGGTAATGTATTTTAAAACACTTTATAGAAATTAAGTAATTGTTTAAGCCATCCTGCAGGAAAAGGATGAATTCCCCAACTCAAAATTTGGTTTGAATGTCAAGTCTGATAGTTACACACACATACACACACATACACACACACACACACACACACACACACACACACCCTGAGAGGGTATAAAAAAATTTATGACACACATCGTGAGGCTTTCTGGGGAAGAACAGAACAGAGCAGGCTTTCCAAACTGGTCCAAACTGACTTGAGAGAGCAAGGAAAGGAGACTCATTTGGGATTGGGTTTTTTATGATGGATAGGAGATGGAGCAATGATGAGGGTTCTTCCCAGGCAGGGGCTTGAGTGATTTGAACTTTCTTCTAGTATGAAAGTCCTGGAATTTCTCAGCAGCTTGTCTTGATGTGGGGCAGACAGGGAAAAGAAAAGGATGGATTCCAAAGCTCTTATTACCAAGTATCAAAAATAGAGTCAAATTTTATTAGAGGACACAGGAAGGATTTCATCATAAAACTGCCAGTGTAAGTGTGGTGGTTTCAGCTGCTACCCAATAACCTCTTCCTTCCTTCTTCCTTGTTGACAGATTTGATCTCCCACCATTGAGTTTGAATATGTGACTCAGCCAATGGGACCTGAAAGGTTGTCTGTTGGAGGGCTACTGGGAATGACTTTGTTCTCTAATAAAAATAAATGTTCGGGAGCCAAGTGCTCCATTTCTTTAGTATCAGGATATTTTTGTGATTCAGATTCATAATTAAACAAACTAATAAATTTGAGGGTTGCTCAGGAACATTTCAGTATGAATCCAAAATATCCCCAAAAGTCACTGTGCCACTTTAGATAGAGAAAAATAAATTAAAGCAAATATGATGTTTCCTTGTGGCACTTCATTTTAATAACATTAGCTACCTCCTGATATCAAAAGGTTGAATTATTAGTAAAAAATTACCTTAACAAATAAAAATAAATGAATTCCTTACCCCTTAATAAATACAATTTTTGGAAGAGATTCAATATTTCAAATTATGGAGCCTGTGTGAGAAATTTTTGGGGCAGTGTTCAGTTTGGACATCCTGATTTAAAGTGTGACATTTTTCTTGGAGAGTCAGCATTTTAAATTGCAGTAGGCAGAACAATATTATTCCCCAAAGATTCCATGTCAAAGACCCAGAACCTATGAATATGCTATATTACATGACAAAAGAGACTTTGCAGTCAGTGAGAGGAAGAGCCTTTTAGGTGGGAAGTCTTGTATTCTTCAAATGTTACCGTGTTCCTTATCTTCCTACTCATGATATTAACCTGAAGACAAGATCAGAAATAACTATATTTGGTCACTAAATGATTTTTCTTCTGCCAGTCTTATTGAGATGGCATCATAGAAGTATAACTTTTTAATACCAGACAATTTTCCAACCAAATGCATTTATCTACAACCTCTGGAACTGATTGCGGTAGTTACAGCTTATTAATGATGGACCATTACAATCACTCATTGTCTCAATGAGCTCTGAAATTCTCCATGTAAATCAACAGTGTGCATTCTCATGCACTTATTTTAATATATTAAAGATAAATGTATTATTTTTCTTTTCTATTAAAGCTCAGGAAAGTAAAGGATTATAGATCTTTTTTCATTCTCAAAGTTCTAACATTGGCTTCTATTTATTTATTTTCTAATGTTAATTATTGGGAAGATGCAAGCAGTGAGTAAGTTTATTGAAAGTTTTTTTTTTAATTTGTATTTTTTGGTCTATTTTGGAATTCTCTTTTTTTACCCCACGCTCCCAATATCTTTCTTTCATCTTACCCTATATTACTTATTTTTTTTTTAAACTGTATGACATTTGAGGAAGAAATGTTGAAAGTTGAAGTACTGTTTTACTTGGTGATGCAACTTTTAATGGTTAACCTTTAAAAATACAATTACATAATGATAATAGAACTGATAATGCATATCAAAAACCCCAGGCCAGGCTCAGTGGCTCAGCCTGTAATCCCAGCACTTTGGGAGGCCGAGGCGAGTGGATTGCCTGAGCCCGCCAGGCAACTTGGTGAGCTCTCGTCTCTACAATAAATCAAAAACTAGCTGGGCATGGTAGCCAGCGCCTGTAGCTCCGGCTACTTGGAAGGCTGAGACCGAAAGATTGCCGGAGCCCACGGTCATGGCTGCGGTGGCTGAGAGTGTGCCACTGCACTTCATGGGTGACAGAATGAGACTCCAACTCAAAAAACAAAACAAAACAGCAACAACAAAAAAACCTCTAAACTTTTATTTCTGATTTATTGATCTAATCCTCATAATAAAATTCCATCAATCTAGAGAATGTAAGAAAACAGAAATTCAGAATTACTTTGTTTCATTTCATTTCATTTTTCCAATTTTTCAATTTCTCAATTTATTTGCAAACATTTCTTTAATGAATGTTTGGAAAATTGTATGTTTCTTTTCAAATAAAAAAATAAGGGATGAGGTGGCTTAGTTTTTCCTGAAGAATGGTATCTGAGTTCATTTCTAAACATATATATATATATATATATATATATATATATCAATAGTATTATATTTATATAGTCAGCCATGCATTGCTGAAACGTGATCAGATTAAACTCATGTCTTAGATACACAGCTTTTGCTGATAAGTTGCAATTCTGAGACCATATCTATAAGTGACAGTCTATGTCTTAGGATACCACAAAACCTGACATCTTGTTTCAATGTTTTGGTTTACTGATTCTTGCCTTATGATACTTCTTATTAACAATGACATAAAGGATCATTAGCTGGTTTTCCTTAAGAAGACCATGAATCTGAACCCAAGTGCTCCAGATATATTTTGAAAAAAAATTGAGCCCAAATAACAAAATTGGGGAACCCGATTATATAAAAAATTGTTTGTTCAAGGTCTGCTTATGAGTGAGAACATGTGGTACTCAAGTTTTCTTTCTGTGATAGATCACTGAGTATAATCGACTCTAAATCCACCTGAGTTGCTGAGAAAGGGATTGGCAGTAGTGGGGAACTGCCAGGGTAGGCGGGGCACACTTCATCCACAAGTGTACCTGCATAATGAACATTTATATACTTAACCCATATCTTTAAAGTAAAAAATTACAAAAAATCATTTGTAATTGAAAATTTTTCAATATGTTATTATTAAGTGATAAATCTTCATTTTTTGTAAACTTTAAGTTCCTTTAGTATTAATTGATATGTCTCCTGTGCAAGCACTAAAGTTTCAGCATTATATTGTCTGTAAGCTAAAAGATGAAAGATGCTGCATACTCTTACAAGCTATATTTCCTAGTTATTACCTTTTAGAAAGTTTTTTACACTTTGGTTCCATTGCATATTAGAAGGAAACATTTTTAGTATAACTGGATAATATACAGCAATAGGGGTGGTGAAAAATACAGCGTGGTATTATTTCAATCTTTTGAAATGTATTCACCCTTGATTTATGTCCCATAATGTGATTGATTTGGAGTATGTTTCATGTGGTGATGAGTAGAATGTATAAATTGTAGATGTTGGCTGAACTGTTCTGTAGATGACTATTAAATCCATTTGTTCAAGTGTCAAGTTGAGGTTCCAGATCTCCTTGTTGGTTTTTTGCCTTGATGATTAATTTAAAGTTGATAGTGTGGTATTTAGTTCACCAACTATGATGGTGTGAGAGTCAATATCCTCTATTAGTTTACTTAGTAGTTGTTTTATAAAACCTGATGCCCCTATGTTGGGTGCACATCTTTTCAGGATGGATATTTATTGCTGGTAAATTGAGTCTTTTATCATTATGTAGTGTCTATCTGTGACCTTTTTAACTTTGATGGTTTGAAGGCTGCTTTTTCTAATATCAGAAAAACTGCACTTGCCTTCTTCTGTTTCCCATTTGCCTGAAATTGTTTTCCAGCTTTCAACTTTGAGCCTGAGGATGCCCTTTGCAGTGAGATGTGTTTCCTGGAGACAGCACATTGTTGGATCATGCTTCTTCATCAAATTTTCCATTCTTTGTCTCTTCAGTAGCACATTTAAACCTTTCATATTCAAGTTGATTATTAAAATGTGAGAGTTTATTCTTGTCATAAGGCTCATAGATGTTTGCTTTGTTTCCTTTTTACTTTTGTATGAATATATGTGTGTTTGTGTTCATTTTTGTGAGTGCTTTGTATGCTCTGTTAACTCTGTGCTTGCCTGAAATTTTGTCAAGGGTATGGCCATTCCTTTTTTCCCCCACTATGTTCAACACTTTCTTAAGCATCTTCTGAATAGCTGGTCTGGAGGCTGTGTATCCCCTTAGGGATTGTAAGTCTAGAAAGAATTTTAGTTCCCCATCACTGTTGAAGCTTAGGTTGGTAGGGTAGAAAATTCTTGACTGAAGCTACTTTTCTTCATGAACATTAAAAATTGGACTCCAGTAATTTCTGACTTACAGTGTTTTTGCAGATAAGTCTGAAGTGATTCTGATGGGTCTTTCCCAGTAGTAGTCTGACCTTTCTCACTGCGCTTAGGATTTTTTTCTTCCAGGCTTATTTTGTGGAGGTGAATCACTAAGTGCCTTGGGGATGGTTTTCTCATATCATACTTGAGGGGGTTCTCTAAACCTTTTGTGCTTGGATGGTAATCTGTCTAGCAAGATGTGGGACATTTTCTTGGGTGACCTTATGGAATATTTGTCCCATGGTGTTCTCTTTTCCCCCTTCTGCTTTAGGAATACCAATCAGGCATAGATTTGGCTTCTTGGCACAGTCCTACATCTCTTCCTATGTTTTTGACAGACTGGGTTAATTCAATAGTTTCATCTTCAAGCTCTGAGATTATTTCCTCTGTCTGTTTGACCCTGTTCCCTGTGCTTGTTACTGTGTTCTTAATTTCCAGAATAAAGTCTTTTATTTACATTATTTCAGGATGGACTTTTTTGGAATTGGCCAACTTTGCTTTTACTTTCTGTATGACTTCAGAGAGTTTCACTTCTAGTTTCTCTTGGTTCCTGTTCATTTTTTACCATCCAATCTCTGATTTCTGTGGCTATCCTCAGTGGTAGGTTGTTTTGTGGGGTTTCCATTGTTTTATGCTCTGATAGCTGCTTTTTCAGGTGCTGTCTCTTTAGGATTCTGAGTTTTGTCTGCATATTTTTTTCCTCATTTGTGACAGGCCTCTTTTTGCTCTCTGTAATTCCTCTTTTGATTTGTTACTCTGAAGCTATTCAATTACCCTCTATTTTAGGACCCTTTTTGTAGTTCAATCTAGGTCACTCAGTGAGATAGGGAGAGGGATTCACTTTGACAACCTGCTCTACCTCGTGGCAAATTTCTGTCACTACAGATTTTCTGTCCTGCTACTACACTAGTCAGATCAGTTTTCAGCCCCTGCTCCTACCTCTCTGCAGAGAGTGAACAGGAGGGAAGGATGGGTTTTCCTGTTGTCTGCTGTTTACTGGTCAGCCAGATTCACTCTGCAGGAGGGTTTTCCCTGGCTGTGAGTTAGCATTCACAGTGGCTTACCAAATGTGTATTTTCCTCCCCTGGTTTTGTTTGGGCTGTGGTTGCCTGCTGTTGTACACTGCCCAGGACTTCTTCCACATGGAACCAATGACTTGAACATGACTGAGAGGGGGTGAACCATCCTAAAGCATCTTTGGCTCACTCACCACTTTCATTAGCCAGGCAGGGCTTCAGTTCTTGTGTGAACCTGGTGCATAATGGGCAATGGGGTGTCCAGATTCCCATGTCTTCTGTCGCTTTCTCATCTGTATGTGTTCAAAGAGATCTTTACTGGGTTCAGGGTGTTACACCCATTCAAAAGGGATCAAGGTGTCCCTGTCTATGGATGCTGGGTTCCTACTCTCTGCCTTGTTTGGCAAAAGAGGTGCTGGTCTGCTGCTTTATGGTGGCTTTCTTGGCAGTCCCTCTCAACCATTCTTAGTCCATGTGGATCAAAGGAACCTGACTCACTCTCTAAGCTCAGGGCAAAGTTTGTGGCACAGGTCTATCAGAATAGCATGGAGGTTTGTTCAAGGATAATTACATCAACCAGCTTAATCAGTGTCCATCTCAAAACTTTTTCAGTAACTATTAGGAAATAAGAACTTTGTCTTATTTCAAATAGTTTTAACTAAACTGTTCATGACTACTTTTGCCAACAAGTGGAAAAAGCCACCTTGAAAATGAAGCTGAACAAAGAAATAAGAGCTGAGAAATGAAGAAAATGATGAATGAGAGAAAAAGACTGGTGGGGGGTGGTGGTGGTGGTGGTGTGGGAGGGAGGGTGGGAGAAAGAAAGGGAGGAGGAAAAACCTGAGATCATATTATTGGATCTAGTCTTTATTGAAGAAAGATTTATTTTTGATAGTTTCAATAATATGAACCATTACATTTTCTTTTTGACCTAATTAAATTTAAGTTGTATTATTGTTACTTATAATCAAAAGAGTATTTAAGTTATAGAGATCTCAACTTAAGAGACAAAGTGTAAAGTAGTTAAAAGACATGTTAAAAGGTTCAACTTCTGAAGCTTATGTGTTTTACCTATATAAAAGAAAATCACTTCAGTCTTAACTCACTGCTGATATAATATGATTTCCTAAACAATTCCAACAAGTTTGATTTTTTGTTTACATTTCAGCTTTTAGTAGATAGATAAAATCCAACTAATTTTGTATAGAACAATTGCTATTGGCAGGCATATTGATGACAGTAAGTTATAACTGATCATATGATATTTAAAAAGATACAGTCTATAAAAAATTTTGGCAAATCCTAAAAAGAGCTCAAAGTTATTATATGAGGATAATTAAAGAGTGGCTAAAGTCCTTTAAATAATCTCCATCATAATTATAATAATTATTATTAAGACTTCTACTTCTTGAGGCAGGCACTGGGTACATTTTATAGTTACCTCATTTAGTTCTCATATCCATCTAGGAGGTAGCAGTGATTATATTCTCCATCCTCCAGATCAGAAACTGAATCTCAGAGAGGTGCTCTTAACCATCATTTATTGCTACTGAATTAGGGTGATATAGATAAGGCTGCAATAAAAAGTACATCTCAAGTTTTTTGTGGCTTAACCCTGTAAGTTTGTTTCTTGCATACTTCACAGTTTGAGATGGATAGTATGGTTTGCAGAGTGTCTCTTCTCCACCAAATTATTTATTGTAATAGACTCTAAAATGTCTGCTAGCTTTAATGTATAACATTGAACCTTTAGTTGCGGAAAATTGAGAGATCATAGAGGAGTCTAGAAATAAGTATTTATGGGCAAGTTCTTCAAGTGGCTCATTATTTTCACTAACAGCTCATTAGGTAGAATGTATTCACTACAAGGAAAACTGGTATATGTTGTCTACCTCTGTGTTCAAAACGAATAAGTCACTTTTAGTGGTAGCTAGTGATATGTGCCACAATTGCCTTCCTTGTTAATTTTAAAATTATAGTTAACATAGTGTTAATAAAATTACATGGAAAGAGGCATCAGAAGGAGAAAGAATAAAACAACCATAAAAATTTTAAAAAATCCTTTTAACAAACTTACAGTAAGCTAGAACAACATTTATTTATTTATTTTAAAATGTTTTAATTTTAAAGATGTAAAGTACAATTCAGGATTAGGTATACAAGTAGTTTATGTGCAGGTTAATTTTGGGCCACACTTTGGTCCCCTTTTCACCTGGTTTGAGATCCGGTACCCTTATTGTTATTATGTGAACCCCCTGGGAGTTTCCAGCTACTGTGAATCCCTTTTTAAATGGTATTGTGGTAAAGTTTCAGGGTCTACTTATGAGTTAGAACATGGTACTCAGTGTTTTGCTTCTGTGATAGATCACTGAGTATGATAGACTTTAAATCCTTCCACATGGCTGCAAAGTCCATATGTTTGTTCTTCTTTATGACTGCTTAATATTCTATTGTGTATATGTACCACATATTTTTATCCAGTCCACTTTCGATGGGCAGCACGGTTGGTTTCATGTTTTTGCTATTGTGAATAATGCTTCTATAGACATGCGTGTGCAGGTATCTTTTCTTACTTCTCCATGACCTGAGTGTCCAGGGCATGTATATTATCACAACAATATTTGTTTGTTTTTTTAATCAGTTTAGAAAAACACTTTAAGAAAATTATTTACTATATATTCATATCTATTTTTATAGGCTAGAATATGATTTTGTTTATAAAATTGTTCTATGAAACATTTTTGATGTGTATATATGAGTATGTGGTATGTAGTCAGAGAGATAGTGTTGTGTGCTATAAGAATAAGAGAGATAGTGTTGTGTGCAATAAACTAGGAATCTGTATCACTCAGTTTCAGTGCTTTCTTTGCTTTACCTTTCTGTGTCTCCACTAAACTCATATACCTATCAGCTACACACACACACACACACACACACACACACACACGCACGCACACACGAAAGAAAAGAAAAAAAACTGAGGAACATTTTGAAGTACCTAGCAAGCTAGCAAAAACTTGGCTTATAACAGATATTTAATCAATGTTAGCTTTTATTTGTCATCCTAAAATTTCCCACAGCATGTAGAATTATTTCTTGTATATAATTGATGAAATATGTATTCTGTGAGTGGATTAATGAATTGCCTACGTGCTCTATAAATACAGATTGCTCTCATTTTTGGTTTTTATAGAATTGGTTTCAACATAGTTTCAAAAAACAAAGTAAGATTATTTGCAGATAAAGGAATAATAACCAATGAGACTTATGACTTAAATTTAGAACAGGTACAAAATGAATGTCTTTGACCTCACCATGTTATATGTTCTAGGAAAGATCACATAAGGTTCTCCATCCCAAAGTTCTACATGCCAAGTGGTTATCTCCTAGTCCTTGTTGCATCTCATCTTTTAGCAACTTTCTAAAGTTCCATAACCCTCTGTGGTACCATTTCTTTTGTATCTGCCAGCATCTGTACCTCCAGGATATAATTGCTTTTATTAATTTCCATAGCTATTGCTTCTGTTTTGAGCCCCATTAAGGCAACACAGCTGGTGACTCTGACTTATTGGTGAACTCAAATGTCTCTAGACACTTTTTCCTGATTGCAATGCTTATTGTCTCCTACTGGTGAATTCTGAATGTCTTATTATTCTCAAATGTGTAGGGTCTCTGTCTGTGGGATTGAGGAAGGGTTTGGTGGAAATACTGAGTCTGAATGGAATCAAATGTAACTGTACCTTGAACCTAAAACAATCATCATCTTTGACTTAGAACACCCCTTTTCAAAATTTTCACTCTCAGACACACTTTTCACTTTCTGGAGAATTTCTTTCAAATATAATCTTTCTCTCTCCCTTTTCCTTCTTCTTCTCTCCCTTTTTTCTTCCTTCCTTCTTTCCCTTCTTTCTTCCTCTCTTTTCCTTCCTTCCTTCCTTTTTTCCCTTATTCCCACAGAATATGCAGATATATCTGTATATTGGTAAGTGTCTAAATCCCAGTGATGCTCATGAGATTTGATTAAAAGTAGAGCATATGCACTTAGGTATCTCATACATATTAAAGTAGTTGAGAATCTTTTCATTTTGCTGAAAGTACACACAAAAATTTTGGAGAATTGTTTATAATTACTCAATTAGAACATTAATACATTTATTTGAAATGTTCATAGAAATGTTCTAAAATAACTCTTTAGGCTGACTAAGTGTACTCCTCTTTAAATACAATTTTTCTGATTATACATTTTTAGTATTTTTAACAAACGAGAATTTGCTTTCAAAACAAGTCATTTGAAATGTTAAAATGTTAGTTCTCCTCAGTATGATGTTTGAATTTATATAAAAACTTTTGTAAACCATTCTGGTTTTTTTTTTAAACAAATCTGAAAATATATTTTACTTCTGTTTCTCCACTACCCTGTTCATTCACATGCAATTTTTTTTACAGTGGAATGTTTAAGTTTGCTGAACAGCATTCAAATGCATTACCACAATAAATTATCACACTGTACAAATGTACCTTAGAATATGCGTCACATTCAAAGTAAAGCACAAATCTCCATTTATCTGACCACCAAAGAAGATTTAATACAGTTTAGTTTTTTAATTCATTGTATGTCATGGAAGCTTTTCATCTAGAAGGCTTTTATTATAAATGAACTTTTGCCTAACCAAATATAAAAAATGTCTTTAAATTATATATCTCCTATAATTCATCCAAATAAAAATATCTGACACTTAAGAAAATATGTGTAGGCTATCTTTTTATTCGTATATTAAAACAAACTTCAGCTATCCAATAAAAATGAGGAAGAATTTTTGTTTTTTTCTTCCTTTTCCAAAGTTGGCTTTCAGTTTTTTAATCATATGTGTTAATTTCTACAGCTTATTATTTACTACTAATAATCCTAGGGCTGTGATATTACTATTACCCTTTTAAATGGCATATGTGCAAAACATTAATGTGCATGAATTAGTGTCTAATATGTATATGCTGCTGCATTGGGTTGAATGCATCCACAGAGATTCAATGAGGCATTATTGTCTATTTTTTAAACCAATTTCTGTGCCATGAGAAAAAACTCTCCCTCCACAACCTCGCATAAAATGATCCTTAATCATGTAACCTTTTAGCATTTGCTCTCTCTTTCCTTTCCTTCAACCAAAGCAGACACAAAAGTTGCTCTGATATCCTGGCCACTGGGAGAGAAAATGGCTGTCATTGTCCTTGTTTGGGTTGGTTATCTGAAAAAGGAATGCCTATGTTCGAATACTTACCATTTTGTATGAATTTAGGACCTTCAGACACTATTCATTTCACAATGAAATGATCTGTTGGGACATTTTCGGCATATTGTATGTATTTCTAGCTTACTATAGGATTGATAATTCAGAATTCTCTACTACTTTAGTGATTTGTATTGGTTTGTTTGTTTTTAATGTTGACTGTCCTCCATCACCTTTCATCATGAGTGAGAAAATAATGCTTAGAAAACGTACTTGGTGCATTTATACCACAGTCTATAGCTCCAATTTTCTTGAAGTGTTAAAACCAACGGGGCAAGCTAAACTGATGAAATCAGGCCTCCTATTTCTAGCTATGTTCAGCTAGGGTATAATCTCACTTTACAATTGATTGGAAAGAAGTACATTGAAGGATAATGAAGAATGGTGTAACATATTTTGTCATATATTGTCCCCCATTCAGAATGTAAACTGGTTAATAGAAAGTAAAATTTCTTTTTGGTTACTAAAACTATTGAGGACCTAGAAATATTTTTTGTGGTTTATGGGTATCTTGGAAAAATATATACAGATAAAATTCATGAATGGATTAATCTAAGAACTCACAGCCTTCCAACACCAGTGCATGTACTTCAGAGGGAAGCTTCTTTTTTTAGATATAATGCTATTTGTACAGTCATTTGTCTCATCACCAATTCACTTCTCATTGAATTAGTGACATTATCCCTTGTCACTAATTAATGGCATGTGTACAAACATTGATATGCATGAATTAGTATTTAATATGCCTATGCTATGGCATAGAGTTGAATGCATCCACAGAGATTCAATAAGACATTATTGTACATTTTTTGATTTCAGTCCCCAACTTGACTCATTGCTTGACTCTCTCTCTTTCTCACCCTCTCTCATACACAATCACATACACACACACACACACATGCACACACACACACAAACACACACAAACACCCCTCTTGAGTCATCTTACATAAACTTCTTTACGCCACAAATCAGATGATTTAAAACCACGGAAATTTAATCTCTCTATTCTGAAGCCAGAAATTTGAACTCAAGGTGTCAGCAGGGTCCTGCTCCTTCCAGAGGCTCTAGGGAAAGGTCTATTTTTTGCCTTTTCCAGCTTTTGGTGGCTAATGGTCAAATCACTCCAATCTCTGCTTTCATGTTCTCCTTGCCTTTGTCTCTTCTGACTGTCAAATCTTCCCTGGATGCCTCCAGTAAACACAATTATTCTTGGATTTAGGGCCCACCCTGATAATCTTGCATGATCTCATCCACATCTACAATTTAATTACAAAGGCACTTTTTCCAGATAAGGTAACTTCCACTAGTTCCAAGGATTCTATGTACATATCTTGGGGGAACCATATTTCTGCCTACCACAACATAATCATTATTGGTCACAAGTGTCTTTCTCTTCATTCCTTCCAATAAAAAAAAGTAGAAAATGAAAACTTTTAGCCAGGCTTGGTGGCTCAGCCTGTAATCCCGCTCTTTGGGAGGCCGAGGTGAGTGAATTGCCTGAGCTCACGGGTTCGAGACCCGCCTGGGCAACTTGGCGAGACCTCATCTCTACAATAAATCAAAAAAATTAGCCGGGCATGGTAGCGCACACCTTTAGTTCCAGTTACTGGAAGGCTGAGGCGGAAGGATCGCTGGAGCCCAGCAGGTCGAGGCTGCAGTGGCTGGGAGTGTGCCACTGCACTCCAGTCTGAGCGACAGAGTGAGACTCCAACTCAAGAAAAAAGAAAAGAAAAGAAAAGAAAAGAAAACTTTTGTCTTAAAACAGAGCATGCTAAGGTTCCAGTATTTTCATGGAAAAGTTGTTCATAAACTTCAGAAGTAGAGACTCACAATGAAGTTCAGTGCCTGGGGAACTTGCTATGGGTAAAGTCCTCTAGATGTACAAATGAGAATTGTTTAAAATAAATAAAAAAATATTTAACAAGATTCAAATTAAATCAAAAATAACATTCTGCTTGTTATATCTGAACCCTTAGTGATACACAATGCCAAATTAAAGAGAAACAAAGTTGAATTGTACACATAATCCAGAATTGTCTCCACGTAGAGAATGCCAGGTGCACTGGGGAGTCTCAAATATGTCCTCATATAAAAGAGTAGGTGTACTGTGTGTATATTCTGTATTCCTACGTTGTTGACTAACCACCTCTCCTAATGCTGTCTCAGATTTTATATCTCAAATTATATATATGTGTGTTTACACTCATACATATATGTATAACTAAGCTTAGTGACTCTCAGAAAGAGTATACTATTAATTGAGAGCCCTGATGTTGAAATCTACTTTTAGCTTTGGTTATTTTAATATTTATTTCTACTTTATGTTTCTCAATTGTTAACTATAATAAGCAATAATATTGGAGGTAAAATGAACCACTGGGCTGGAAAACAATGTGCATTGGTAATACACAGTTTTTCAGAGAAAGGACATGAATGCTGGCTTATATACTTATGAATTTTTTTCTCAAAATAATAATCTTTTTGTTTTATAAAATTTTCCCTAGAGATTTTCCTTCAACTTTGATAACATTTTGTTTATCCAGTTTAAACACCCCGATACATATATACATATGCACACATATGTAGCAATCAGACTTCATTAAGTATAATTATTGACAACATCATCTGCTGAATGACATAATTTAAAAAACATTTGATTTCTTCTTTATTTGCATATTGCATTTATTTTTATTGAGCAATCTTCCCTATGAAATATTAATAATAGTGGCCAATTACTTTCCCTGGTCACTGGAACAATGAAACTCCATGATTCTAGAATGTCACAAAATTGAATTTTGCTGGAAGGCATGTATCTCAGTGTACTGGTGTCATAAGAGCAATCTGAATTAAAAACATAATAATAATTTGGTTACATATAAGGAAAAGGGGTAAGTGGCTACTATATTCTGTGAATCATTTTCACAGATTTCAGAAGCATAAGGAGATATTCAGATGGTTGTTTGCTGTGTGAGTAAATAATAATTCTATCTTTGTCCATCTCCTGCTTTTACAAAGATCTACTCAGAAAAATTGAGAATATGTGTGAACTTCTCAGAAAAGTGTTATTTTTTTGCCTTTTTTAACCCAATTTTTTCAATTAAGTAATGGATGGCAGTGAGAATAGCACTCCAGTACTCAAATAATTCATCAAATTATTCTTTTAATATATAAAGTTATTAGCTGCAAGCAATTAATTGTCTTGCATATTTGGAATGATGGACATGTTAATTTTAATTACTGATTTGGGAAACAATCTTCTTGAGGTCACTGTGGAGATAATCTCATCTGGTGTCATATTAACTATTATTCGATAAGGATTATTCTTGTCCTTCTGAAAATGACCAATTAAATCAATGAAATGGTGTCCATTCAAATGTTTATTTCAAGGAATAAAATGAAATGGGAAGGGGAAATAAGATGAGGAATAAACTTGAGTATTCATTTTGAATTATAAATATTTATCATTTCATTGGTTTCCTAAAATCAGAAGCTTTCTCTGTTTAAGGACAAGTCGTTTCAGACCTTGCAGATCTGGTATAGAACCTTTTACTGGAGAAATGAAAGATTCCAGTTCCATGCCTCTTGAGTAATCATCTCTACTCATGAACTATAGTGTTAGTAGTATCTCGATAATGATCATCTTAGCACTCACCCTCTGAAAAGTTGAATGGATTAATATTTGAGATATAATATCTACTATAGTCTTTAACTTAAAACTTGAGAAAAAATATAAATTCTGTTTGAGAAGACTTAACATTGAAAGTAACTCTCTGAGTAAATCATCACAGCTTCATAAAACCATATTTACATATGTGAAGGTGTGTTTTTATGAATTGCTAATCTCTGTAAGAAGCTGTTGGAATCTCTCCAGCTGTAATGAAACTCAAATTGAGTTGGCTTTCTTCTGTAGTTTCCATTGGTTTCTTGGAGGCTTTTTGCACAGCATCACATTTTCTCAGTATTTGATTAGACTTCTACAAAACTTTGCAACTGTTATTCCGAGATAACAAGATAAACAGTTCTCTTTGGAAGTTGAATGAGCCCGAGAGACAGGCATTATTTTGTGACATCCTTGGGCCAGGTCTGGTTACATTCTTCCTTTCCTGCAACAGATAATGAGATCACAGGGAGGGGAGGCATTTTGTTTGGGGAC
>CAUYQG010083343.1:0-12858 GCA_963574415.1 Tarsius wallacei
TATCCAGAGCTATGGATACAGGGGGTTGTTACTATTTCTTTATTTCCAGAGATCTTGATTATAACTGTCTGTTGTTCTTGTACTCACAGATGGAAGGAAGGAAGGAAGGAAGGAAGGAAGGAAGGAAGGAAATAAAGCAATTGTAACAACCCCCTGTTTCCAGAGCTCTGGATTATAACAGTCTGATGCTCTTGTACTCACAGATGGAAGGGAGGTGGGCAACGCCCATACCAGACTGTCAGGCACACTCCTGCTGGCCTCGGACTGTTCTTATGTCTCCTAACTATCACGTGGTCTGGCATAACTGGCTGTTTCTTCTTCGGCACCAGCAATGGCTTACTAGATAAAAATGGCCTTCCAAACCAGTCAGGCATGGCCATACTAGGAGAGGAGAAGGGTGTTGCATTCTAAATTCAAGCGGCTTTTGTGTTTAGCCCAAGTCAGCTACAAAAGAAAACTTCTTAACGCAAGTTTCGTGGTCTTTTTAAATGACTGTTCTAATATAACCAAAAATGGTCTGTTTTCAGCCCGTAACCCTTTCATTGAACACTCGGTTCTGTGATGACACCTTAACTTGGGTCACATACTAGAAAAAATTTAACTGAGTCTGCTGAGTGGTTGCAGGAGTTTGGGTTATGAGTGTTGGAAATTAGGAGGGGCCACATTTGAAATCCATAATAAAACCTTGCTTTAAGTCTCAATCTCCCAATTCACATACATGGTATCCATTCCAGGGGACATGTACTAACCCAGCCTTCTTTCATCCAGGCAGTGATAACCTTCTAGAAATCCTGAGAAGAAAATGGTGGAAGTATATTCTACTGGGACTAGCAGATGTGGAAGCAAATTACCTGATTGTCAGAGCCTACCAGTATACGACTCTGACCAGCGTCCAGGTAAGAGGGTGCCACCTGACCATCTAGGACTTTACAGCTTCAAGAAGAGAACATGAACTCCTATGTGCTAAGCCACGTTTTATGGAAAGCCCGTTCACTTGAAAAAAATCCTCAACACAGGTAGATGCTATGCTTTCCAGGGGAGCATATGCTGTAGTGAGTAACGTTTCCAGGAATTAGTGAAAATGTACACAAGCTGATCAGTTCCCAAGCTGCTAATGCTATAGCAGATTAGAATAGTTTCTACCAAGATAATCATAGATATTTACTTGGCGGTTGGTGCTGTGATGTTGACGAGAGTTCTGTTTTGTGTGCTGCTTAAACATGGCATGTGATGTGCCTCTGTACTGCAGAAAAGTTGGAGTTTTGCGAGCAAAGCAAGGTATTTTTGATAAAATAACCATGGGAAGCAACCTATTAGACATTTTGGGGCGGGGGCTAGCCAGAGGTAAAACTCCCATCCTGGCCGGGTGTGATGGCTCAAGCCTGTAATTCCAGCATTTTGGGGGGGGGGGCAAGGCAAGCGGATTGCCTAAGTCCAGGGGTTCAAGACCGGCCTGGGCAACTTGGTGAGATCTTGTCTCTACAGTATATCAAAAAATTAGCTGGGTGTGGTGGCGTGTGCCTGTAGTTCCAGCTACTTGGAAGGGAGGCGGAAGGATCACCTGAGCCAAGCAGGTCGAGGCTGCGGTGGCCGAGAGCGTGCCACAGCACTCCAGCCTGGGTGAGAGTGAGAGTCCCACTAAAAAACAAACAAAAAAACTCTCATTCTTACTCTTTTTTGTTTAATTGCTCTGTTTTGTTTTGTTTTTGAGTTGGTGTCTCACTCTGTAGCCCAGGCTGGAGTGCAGTGATCCTTGACCTCCTGGCCCCAGGCCACCCTTCTGCCTCAGCCTCCCAAGTAGTTGGGGCTGCAGGTGTGTGCCACCAAGTCTACTTTTTTATTTTTTGTAGAGATGAGGTCTTTGTATGTTGTCTAGGCTGGTCTTGAACTCCAGGGCTCAAGCAATCCTCCCGTCTCAACCTTACAAAGTGCTGGGATCCATCCTTATTTCTTTGTTAGGTTTATTCTTGCTGGGTTGAAAGAAAGATGTTCCCACATTGCAGTATTTTTCAGCTGTGTGAAGTTGAGGAAGACTGATTTCTTTTTCTTTTTTTTTTTTAAATAAGATTATTTATTTTATTTATTTATTTTTATTTTTTGAGCTGGAGTCTCACTCTGTCACCCAGACTGGAGTGCAGTGGCCGCTCCCGGCCACTGCAGCCTCGACCTGATGGCCTCCGGCGATCCTTCCGCCTCAACCTTCCAAGTAGCTGGAACTACAGGCGAGCGCTACAACGCCCGGCTAATTTTTTGATTTATTGTAGAGATGAGGTCTCACCAAATTGTCCAAGTGGGTCTCGAACCCACGGGCTCAGGCAATCCACTCACCTCAGCCTCCCAAAGCGCGGTATTACAGGCTGAGCCACTGAGCCCGGCTAAGACTGATTTCAGTTGTCTTCATGTTAGCAAACTCTGGGATCTGTCACAACACTGACTTCACCATCACTAACAACAAAATGTCTTATAAACAGAGGTGAAAGTCAGATAGACTCCAATGCCAAGTTTAGTTGTTACAGTTTAGTGAGTTTATAACTATTTTTTATTTTTTTGAGTCGGAGTATCCCTCTGTAGCCGGGGCTGGAGTGCCGTGGTGCGATCACGGCTCACCACAGCCTCGACCTCCTGGGCTCAGGTGATCCTTCTATATCAGCCTCTTGAATAGCTGGCACTTACAGGCATGTGCAACCATGCCTGGCTCAATTTTTAAGTTTTTTGTAGAGATGAGGTCTTGTTATGTTGCCTGGGCTGGTCTCAAACTCCTGGGCTCAAGTGATCCTTCCACCTTGGCCTCCCAAAGTACCAGGATTAGAGGTGTGAGCCACCGTGCCTGCCCTGAGCTTATAACTTTTTGATGCATCGCTTTTTTCACTATACAAAACAGAGATGTTTTTATTTGCTGTCCACATTTTTGGGACTATGGAGAAATTAAAGTGAAATTAGACCTATTTCACTTGGGAAAGATGAGGATTGATGAAAACTCAGTATTTTTTCAACACATTAAATGTTATTACCAGAATGCATTTTATTAAATAATTACCTTTTCTTTTTTTTTTTTTTTTTTTGAGTTGGAGTCTCACTCTGTCGCCCAGACTGGAGTGTAGTGGCCACTCCACCGCAGCCTCGACCTGCTGGGCTCCGGCAATCCTTCTGCCTCAGCCTTTCAAGTAGCTGGAACTACAGGCGCGCACTACCACGCCCGGCTAATTTTTTGATTTATTGTAGAGAGGAAGTCTCACCAAGTTGCCCAGGCGGGTCTCGAACCCGCGGGCTCAGGCAATCTACTCACCTCAGCCTCCCAAGGAGCGGGATTACAGGCTGAGCCACCAAGCTTTACCTTTTCTTTTAAAGAGTCAGGGTCTCGTTCTGTTGCCCAGGCTGGAGTGCAGCGACGCAGTCATAGAGCACTGCAGCCTCAAACTCCTGGATTCAAGCAATCCTCCCACCTCAGCCTCCTAACTAGCTGGAACTACAGGTGTACACCACTACACCCAGCTTATTTTTTTATTTTTTGTAGAGATGAGGTCTCACCAAGTTGCCTAGGCTCATCTTAAACTCTTGGTCTCAAGCGATCCTTCCACCTTGGTCTCCTAAAGTGCTGACATTACAGGCATGAACACCACATCTGGCCAAAATACTTTGTTTTCTCTCTCTCTCTTTTTTTTTTAAGTTAGAGTCTCACTCTGTTGCCCAGGTTGGAATGCAGTGACACACTCACGGCCACTCCAGCGTCAACCTGCTGGGCTCTGGCGATCCTTCCACCTCAGCCTTCCAAGTAGCTGGAACTACAGGCACACGCTACCATGCCCGGCTAATTTTTTGATTTACTGTAGAGACGAGGTCTCACTAAGTTGCCTGGGCTGGTCTCGAACCCTCGGGCTCAGGCAATCCACTTGCCTCGGCCTCCCAAAGTGCTGGGATTACAGGCTGAGCCACCAAGCCCGGTCTTTTAAATTTTTTTTTTTTTTATTCCTTTTCTCTAACACTGTGCTAAGCATCATTTTCAGCAAACCTCCTGGTTGTTTTAAAATCAAAATGGATTAAAAAGCCAAGATAGGAAATGATTTAAGACAGACATCATAGGAGGCACATACACACAAAGAACCCAGAGTTTCGTAAAGATTAAAACCACGAGTTACATAGAGGATGAAGCTGATCCCAAGTAGGAAGTGTACTATTAGCCTGGGGTAATGAGGTCCAGTATACGTGAGTATATAGAAAACGGGGTTTCCTCATCATGGCTACCCTCATAATCTCACACACATTTTAATTACTTGATTACAATTTCAGAAACTTTGATCTCTGATTCATAATGATTAAAAGTTCTGAATTGGTGCAAGGTCTAAACACAGTTAAATAAAACACTCACAGTTGGGTATTTGCAACTGAAGTTCGTGGCTTATGCCATCAAAATCAATTCCTGCTGGGCGCGGTGGCTCACGCCTGTAATCCCAGCACTTTGGGAGGCCTAGGCGGGAAGATCGCTTGAGGCCAGGAGTTCTAGACCAGTGTGGGCAACACAGGGAGACTTCGTTTCTACAAAAAATAAAAAAAATTAGCCAGGTATGGTAGCGCATGCCTGTCGTTCCCCAGCTACTCAGGAGGCTGAGGCAGAAGGATCACCTGAATCCAGGAGGTTGAGGCTGTGGCGAGCTGTGATCGTGCTACGGTACGCCCCCCGGGGGGCCTGTGGGCGACGCCACCACAAAAAAAAAAAAAAAAAAAAGACACCTAACCACGAAAGTTCCCTCCAGTAGCAGACCCCACCACTGGACGTATTCAAGCTTGTTTTCTGTTTGAGTAAATCTCTGGCCTGGGTAATCTGGAAGTTTGGATTAGGTGATCTTTGAATCGTCTTCTTTATTTATTTATTTATTTTTTGAGGCAGGACCTTCCTCTGACACCCAGGCTGGAGTACAGTGGCACGATCACGGCTCACTGCAGCCTTGACTTTCTGGGCTCAGATGATTCTTTTGCCTCAGCCTCCCAAATAGCTGGGACTATAGGTGTGCACCACCACGCTTAGCTCATTTTTCGATTATTGATTTTTTTTGTAGAGGCTAGATCTCACTATGTTGCCCAGGCTGGTCTAAACTCCTGGGCTCAAGCAATCCTCCTATCTCAGCCTCCCAAAGTGCTGAGATTACAGGTGTGAACCACCTTGCCCAGCCTGTTTATATTTTGTTTCAGGGAGTGACTGGCTGGAGGTCACACAACTGACTGGTCAGGGTTAAGGCTGGGGCCTGAGGCCGCTGGAGCTCTGATCACAAGGGCATCTCCCTTCTTGCCCCCCAAAACTTGTTAAAGACGAAGCACATTTGTTTGACTGTAAGATACAAGGCTTAGAGGTGTCTTCTGTGGTCGTTTTCAGAATATCTTTTTCTACTTTTTCTGTTTAAGGAGCGTAGTTTAGACTTTGTTAAGCCATCATGGCTGGGTTCCGCTAGTGTCTTCCCAGACAGGCTGTTATCATTTGCCTGGTGTAATGGTTTGTTGAATTCAGGCAGCCTCCGTAAAGCACTTAGGAGATTAGAGTCCTGCAGCTGAAATAAATAACCAGGCAAGGTGCCCATTCCTGCACGTGGTGCTTTGGGCTCTACTGGCGAGATTGCAGTGAGATGCAATCAGTTAACAGCTATGGACAGGCTCAAACGGGCTGCTGGAGATTTAGGGGTGCTTCTTTGTCTAAGGTTAAACAGATAAAGAGTGAATCAGGAACAAGGTTTAAAGCAACAACAACAGTTTTAATAATAAAGCAACAGTTTCAGAAGTATCATTAGTTAGTACAGGGAATATATTTTTTCCTTGAGTACACTTGAATGCATCAATAATTACCCTTGAATATATTTTATTCTTGAATTCCCATAAAATTTGTGAATTTAAGCATTACGTGCGGCCGGGTGCGGTAGCTCATGCCTGTAATCCCAGCACTTTGGGAGGTGGAGGAAAGAGGATTGCTTAAGCCCAAGGGTTCGAGACCAGCCTGGGCAACTCGGCGAGACTCGTCTCTACAACAAATCAGAAAAATGAGCTGAGTGTGGTGGCACACACCTGTAGTTCCAGTTACTGGGAAGGCTGAGGTGGAAGGATCGCCGGAGCCTAGCAGGTCGAGGCTGCGGTAACCGTGAGTGTGCCACTGCATTCCAACCTGGGCGACAGAGTGAGACACCGACTCAGAAAAAAAAAAAAATTGTGTAAGTGCAATCTGTATTTTTCCTTTATCTTGCACATGATTTCAGATTTGCTATACATTTTTTTTTTTGAGTCAGGGTCTCCCTCTGTCGCCCAGACTGGAGTGCAGCGGCGCGATCACGGCTCACCACAGCCTTGACCTCCTGGGCTCACACGAGCCTTCTGTTACCAGTCTCCTGAGTAGCTGAGACTTCAGGCACACACCACCATGCCAGGCTAATTTTTTGATTTCTTTGTAGAGACAAGGTCTCGCTCTGTTGCCCAGGCTGGCCCCCAACTCCTGAGCTCAAACAATCTTCCCAAAGTGCTGAGATGACAGGCTTAAGCCACCACGTCTGGCTGGGATTTGCTCCCATTTGGGCACACTCGATGTCTCTGCCTTTCAGAGGAGCAGTGTCGGGGTACAGCAGGTGTTTAATGGAACCAGGATTGGGTGAGGCAGAAGCGTGCAGCAAAAAGGAGCAAGAGTAATTGCTGTAAGCAAGTATCTGTGTCACATGTGGGGTTGGACACCTGTCAGGGAGGTGTGTCCTCTCTCCAGTAGCCTGCACTTCCTTGGAGTACTCACCCCAGTTGCAATCAAGTTTCCGGCTGCAGGATTATTTATTCCACGTCTTTTCTAGCTTTATTTTTTCCTGCAGACACAGCTTGTCCTGCCCGGCTCACCTCTATTCCCAGCTCTTCTCCCAATGTCTTGCACACGTGAGGTGCTTCATCAGTGCTTGCTGACTGGGTAGATGGATGTAGGCAGGGGGGAGGTTTTGCCTACTGGATTTAAGGCGTGTGGAGGCACATTGCACAGGCCCTCAGGCAGCATTGTTGGGTTCAGAAACTGTCTGTCCCATTTGTTTGTTTTAGAGACAGAGTCTTATCCACCCCCAGGCTGGAGTGCGGTGGTGCGATCATAGCTTCCAGAGGCCTCCGGCTCCTGGGCTCTAGCCATCCTCCCACCTCAGCCTCCTGAGTAGCTGGGACTACAGGGGCGCACCACCAGGCAAATTTATTCATTCATTCATTCATTCATTCGTGACAGATGGGGATCTCGATGTGTTGCCCAGGCTGGTCTCCATCTCCTGGCCTCAAGCAATTCTCCTGCGTTGGGACTGCCTCATTTTTAACTCTGTGATTTCAGGCAACTCATTTCACCTCTCTGAATCTTCGTTTTCTCATGTGAAATGGGATTGTGATTTTGATCTCGTAATGTTATGGTGAGGATTAGATGAGTTAATCCAGGTAAAGCACTTTAGGTAGAGGGCTGGCAATAACAAATGCTCAGTAAATACTGACTCTCATTATGGCTTCATGGCTCATCCTTTAGTGAATGAGAGATGCTTTAAGCTGTCTTCTTCCTTCCATGCAGCTTTTGGACTGCTTCGGGATTCCTGTGCTGATGGCTCTCTCGTGGTTTATTCTTTATGCGAGGTACAGAGTGATCCACTTCATTGCCGTGTCTGTCTGTCTGTTGGGTGTAGGAACCATGGTTGGAGCAGACATATTAGCAGGGAGAGAAGACAATTCAGGTAAGACTGTTTTTGCTTTGCTCATGTTTTCACTTTTATTCTGCAAAAATGTCATAAAAAGCAGAAAACATGTCTTTGTTGATGACATTTAAATTTTTATTTTAGATTTCTGTGTTTCTGGTATTTTGTAATCACTTCCACAAACTGATCTTGATGTTCCTAGCAGCCCACGGTGTTTGCACCTTTTTGTCACTAGTTTTGTTTGTTTCATGAGATAAAAGTTTCTTTATATATTTGCAGTCATTTTCTGGGGCTCATACATTTGGATTAGTTACTAGAAAACCGACTGTAGATTCTTGTTTGTTTGTTTTTATCCAAAAGGAAACTTGTTTACTGGGTGACCTCTTTTTTAAATCACTTCATAGATGAGAATACTTTGTTATACTTTGTGTTAAATTTAGATCATTGGTTGTCTAAAGTCTTATTAAGGTCTATGAATTCACCTGATCTACAAGTGAATCTACAAGAAATCTTCAATTTCTTCTTGGATTAAGAGGAAATTTCCTTTAAAGCTTGAAAGCGTGTTCCTTCTGTATGTGTGTGTGTGTATGTTTTTTTGAGTTTGAGTCTCACTGTCACCTAGGCTGGAGTGCAGTGGCACACTCACGGCCACTGCAGCCTCGACCTGCTGGCCTCAGGTGATCTTTCTGCCTCAGCCTTCCAAGTAGCTGGAACTGCACATACCACCATGCCTGGCTAATTTTTTTATTTTTGTAGAGACGAAGTCTCGTCAAGTTGCCCAGGCTGGTCTCGAACTCCTGGGCTAGATAAATTTGCTCCAATTCACCCCCAAAGTGTTGGGATTACAGGTGTGAGCCACTGCACCTGGCCCTTCCTTATATTTTTCAAACTGGCCTGACTCTCAGCAAATCTCATTAATTTGTTCTGCCATAGACTTTTTTTCAGGCTTTATGCTATGGTATATACCACCATCTTCCAGTCTTTTAATTTCCTGAGGAGTCAAATTAGGAAAGTCACAGCATAATTGGGCCATAACATGAGAAGAGTAAGAGACTTTAAACTTCTAGGAACCGGGGTTTCTCTTTCTATAAAGCCTTGTTTAAACAAATGAACATGAGTCAGATAAACTCCTGGAGGCCAGCTGTAGAGGTTCACCTGTTGACAGTGTGTCCCTTTGGTGACTTGTTTTCCTCTAGGGAGTGATGTGCTGATTGGTGACATATTGGTGCTTCTTGGGGCGTCCCTTTACGCCGTTTCAAATGTTTGTGAAGAATACATCGTGAAGAAGCTGAGCAGACAGGAGTTCTTAGGAATGGTGGGCCTATTTGGAACAATTATCAGTGGCATACAGCTGTAAGATTCTCAGATTTTTCCTAAAGACAAAATAAGCAAATGTATCATAGATGGCTACTTTCTTTCTAGAAAGTAGAGACGAGGTCTCGCCAAATCGCCCAGTCTGGTCTCGAACCTCTGGACTCATGCAATCTTCTTTTTTTTTTTTTTTTGAGTTGGAGTCTCACTCTGTGGCCCAGACTGGAGGCAATCCACTCATCTCAGCCTCCCAAGGTGCGGGATTACAGGCTGAGCCACCGAGCCCGGCCATGCAATCTTCTCGCCTCCACCTCCCAAAGTGCTGCGATTATAGGCATGAGCCACCGAGCCTGGCTGATTTTTCTTTTACAATTATTTTCAGAAAATATAAACACATTGACTTCCTAAGCATCTTATTTATTTATTAATTTATTTTGAGTTGGAGTCTAACTTTTGTAGCCCAGACTGGAGTCCAGTGGCACGTTCATGGCTGCCGCAGCCTCGACCTGCTGGGCTCAGGCGATCCTTCTGCCTCTGTCTTCCAAGTAGGTGGAACTACAGACCCACACCACCACGCCCGGCTAGTTTTTGTGATTTATTGTAGAGATGAGGTCTCGCCAAGTTGCCCAGGCTGGTCTTGAACCCGTGGGCTCAGGCAGTCCTCTCGCCTCGGCCTCCCAAAGTGCTGGGACCACAGGCTGAGCCACCGTGCCCAGCCCCAAGCATCTTTAAAGAGAAAGCATAATGTTCTGTTTTCCTCCTATGCTTGAATATTATTATTATTTTTTAGAAAGCAGGATTTATTGAGAGGATAGAAAAACTCCCACAGGGAGGGTACCGGAAGGGGTTGCCCTGCTTGAATATTATTGAAGATCACATGTAAGAGAGTCAAACATACCTTTATGAATGCCTTTGATTTTATTCTGTCATTTTAATTAAAGATAGTCATTTTTATATTCTAAGAAATATTCAGAAGTCAACCTAACACCTCCCTTTAGCTGAAGTATAACAACTAAAATGCTTATAAAACCATGAAAACTAGTGTGGATCTCTCTGTGATTTCTTGCTTTAATCTTAGGTTGATTGTGGAGTATAAGGATATTGCCAGCATTCACTGGGACTGGAAAATTGGTACGTACATAAATGATAATTCTTTTTTCGTCAGTATTCTTTCCTTTAACTAAGAAAAATGATCATCCAGCAATCAATGCTCCATTTGAATAATATTTAGACATCTTTGTGTGATCCCAGAGTCATTTTATACACACTAGCTGCAGTGTTTTTTTGTTTTTGTTCTGTTTTTTGAGTTGGAGTCTCACTGTCGCCCAGACTGGAGTGCAGTGGCCGCTCCCGGCCACCGCAGCCTCGCCCTGCTAGCC
The DNA here is from genome assembly GCA_963574415.1 of Tarsius wallacei. Lineage (NCBI taxonomy): Eukaryota > Metazoa > Chordata > Mammalia > Primates > Tarsiidae > Tarsius > Tarsius wallacei. The sequence continues at coordinate 10,361 of CAUYQG010083343.1, forward strand.
TCCGGCGATCCTTCCGCCTCAGCCTCCCAAGTAGCGGGAACTACAGGCGCACACTACCACACCCGGCTAGTTTTTGATTTATTGTAGACATGAGGTCTCGCCAAGTTTCCCAGGCGGGTCTCAAACCAGTGGGCTCAGGCAATCCACTTGCCTCGGCCTCCCAAAGTGCTAGATGACAGGCTGAGCCACCAAGCCCAGCCAGCTGCAGTGTTTTACATGGAGGTTTCTCTGAAAATTAGTAGATTTTCCTTCACAAAGTTAATTCTTTTTATTATTATTAATTAATTAATTTATTTTTACAAAGTTAATTCTTAATCTTCACCTGCAGGAGGGGCTTTTCTTTCCTAGGAATTCTGAATGAGCCCGGAGACTGACCTTCGGTCCTACCCGCTTTCTATTAGATCTGTAACGTGGGTCCTCAGACTTCTTGGATGGGTCGTTTTCTGCACCTTGTGACTTGGCATTCACTAGCCTGAGTCATCGATGGTGTGGAACCACCACCCAGTGCTCCTCCTACCCAGTGTTCTTAGGCTTCTGCGTATATAAATGAAGCAGAAGAAGACAGTGATGGGACAGTCAAGAAAGATTTGAACCTTATTTAATGATGAGCAGAAGGAGGTTTTGTTGACCTATTTGTGTATTGAGCCGGAGTCTCACTCTGTCACCCAGGCTGGAGTGCCTTGGCACAATCATGGTTCATTGCAGCCTCAACCTCCTGGGCTCAGGTTATTCTTCTGCCTCAGCCTCCTGACGGTGGGACTACAGGTGAGCGCCACCACGCCTAGCTAAATATATTTTTGAGTCAGAGTCTTGCTCTGTTGCCTAGGCTGGCAGTGGCATGCTCACAGCCACCGCAGCCCTGACATGCTGGACTCAGGCGATCCTTCCACCTCAGCCTTCCAAGTAGCTGTAACCACAGGTGTGCGCCACCATGCCCGGTTAATTTTTTGATTTATTGTTGAGATGAAGTCTCACCGTGTTACTCAGGTTGTTCTCGAACCCCTGGACTCAGGCAATCCTCTCGCCTCCACCTCCCAAAGTGCTGAGATTACAGGCATGAGCCACCGCACCTGGCTTAATTTTTTAAAATTTTTGTTGAGATGAGGTCTCGCTGTGTTGCCTAGGCTGGTCTTGTACTCCTGACCTCAGGTGATCCTTCCCGCCTTGGTCTCCCAAAGTGCTGGGATTACAGGTGTGAGCCACCGAACCCGGCTGAAATAAGTTATATAATTCATATATGTCAATGGAGATTGTGTACCATGCTTAAATAGTTTAATTCAATTAAATAAATTAGATTGCCAGAGAGTGTGTGTGTGTGTGTGTGTTTGTACGTGTGTGTACGCAAGCGCTCACATGTGTGTAGTGTATGGGGTAATATTAAATAAATGGTTGCAAAGCAGACACAGCTCATGTAGTTGGCCTCCATACGGTGAGCACTGCCCTAGAGAGGATAGTTTTATGGTGCTGTCTTGGGGCATTTAATGTAATCAGATGAGCAAAACACAGTGGGCCTAATAACGGTCTTGGACGCCTTAGAAATACTTTATTCTGAATCCAATTACACAAACCACGTCCTGCTGAACAAATAAAAGCAACGGAAAGACAGTGGGTGATTTGTCTTGACACGTGCTATTGATTCTGCCTTTATTGACCTTTGGGCATCGCTCTGCCCTGGGAGGGGAGAGAGCAAGGTGTGATAGGAGCTATTGATCAGTTGCACCGGAAGCAAGCTCTTATGGCCTTGATTATCCAAACCCTGTTGGATTTTCACAGTCCATTATGTACATCACAACTTGTTGTTAGCGTTAGTTTTTTCCAGAGAGCTTTGTAGTCCCATTTGCAATGCTGCCTGTTAACTGGTGGCTTTGTACGATGGGGGCGGGGGCGGGAGACAACAAAACTGGGGATTACCTTTTGGGGGGTGGGCCCCTTGTGGTCCAGGCTTCTCCCTCTAGGTAAGTGTTCTCGGAGCCCATTGGCATCGGTGTACCAGCTGGTGTGGGCGGCTGCATCCAGTTTCAGTGAATTTTTTTTGGAGATTCTTTCAACATGTGTGCCCATTTCATGACGGGTGATTTACGAGCACATCTGCCCACACTGGGCTGAGTATTCAGCAGTTTTTGACCCAAAACAGCAGGACCCCTGTGCCCCCCCGCCCCCTTTGCTCGCTCTCTTCCTGAGTGACTTTCTTTGGTTTCCCTGAATGAACAAAGTGCTCAAAGAGAAACGTTTTGCCAGTGTGGAAAAGGCGAAACAAACAAACAAAAAAGACAGAAGCTCTGACAGGCATCAAGATTGACAAGTTCAAAAACTGCTTGAGCAGTGGATAAAGCGTCTCGGTAGGTGTATCGCATCAAATGGAGAGGACGCTGAAGGTGGCTGAAGTTGAAACATGGGAGAATAAATACATTCTTATAAATTCCAGGGTGTTTTGGGTCCCCCCCCTTGTAGATGTTGAAGGGTCAGGGAGTTTCCCTTGGCAGCCAAGCCTCGAGCCC
>CAUYQG010083346.1:0-51435 GCA_963574415.1 Tarsius wallacei
TCATGTTCTACTGCATGTTGAATTCTGACTGCTGGACTGAGATAAGGAATCTTGGGGGCAGGTCCCATGTAAGATGGTGACCATACCTTTGTGCTTCCATTCCTCCCATCACGTCTCTCCCTGGCCACCCCTTCATAGGGCCTGTCCCAGGTCAGCATGGGACCCACTGTTTCAGAGTAGTGCCTCTGGGTTTGGGCACTAAGAACTGTCACTGCCCTATGAAGGGGTGGCCAGGGAGGGACGTGATGGGAGGAATGGAAGCACAAAGGTATGGTCACCATCTTACATGGGACCTGCCCCCAAGATTCCTTATCTCAGTCCAGCAGTCAGAATTCAACATGCAGTAGAACATGAGTGCCTCATTTTTTTTCTGACTGGTGAACTATTTCCTTAGAGCAAAACTTGGTCATTTATATTCTTTGAGGGAAACGGTTTAAAGGTGACAACTTGAAAGTAGTCATAAAATTCTCACTGCCACCTTTCTGGCTTTATTAGAAAAGACCAAAGGATGAACACATGCAGACACTCACAGGCCCTTACCCGTATGTGCACCTGCATGCATGTGTGGGGTCCACATGATATGACTCTTATTCAGAGGGAAAATTCTAGATTTTCTCATTCTACTAGCTCCCTATGACTGCTATAACAAGTACCACAAATTAGACAGCTTAAAATAACAAACTTATTCTCTCACAGTTTGAGAGCCTGGAAGTCTGCTATTACAGTGTTGGCAGGGCCATGCTCTATCTGAAGGCTCTGTAGGAGGCCCTTTCTTTGTCTCATCTTAGATTGGTTGCCAGCATCCTTGGCTTGTAGGCACATCACTCTAATCTCTGCCTTCTCTAGTTATATTTCAGGAAGGGACTCTGGGTATTTCTTCATGTGGTTGTTGTCTTCCTTGTATGTCTACACTGTCTTCCCTCTATGTCTCTTTTCTACTTAGAAGGACACAAATCAGACAGGATTAGAGCCCACACTAGTGACCTCATTTGGATTACATCCGCAAAGACACTATTTCCAAACAAGGTCACAGTCACAGAAACCAGGGATCAGGGATTCAACATACCTTTTGAAGTGACACAATTCAACCCATAACACCAGTCAACCCACCTTATTCACTAAAGTCATTGCATAAACCAGCAGCTCCGTGTCAACTCCATCTTTTTCCTCCAGGATTTCCATGATATTTGACCAGGGTTTGACACCTACGAGTAAAGCAAAAATCATTAGAAACAGCAATTCAACAATGCTCTGTCCAACTCACATCACAGTTTATCCAAGGACTTAGCATCCAGTGGTCACAGCATCTTTCAGTTCCCAAATTTCAAAGTACGGTACTATCCTTAGTGTGGACTTGAGCAGGTTTCTAATTAAGAATATTTCTCAGAAGGTAACATGATACCACATCATCCTTGTCCTTTTGACAAGAGCGCTGTATACTCTTCATTGTCAGGATGCCTGTCTACTTGTTTGAAAAATTCCCTTTATATTTAACATGTAAGTCTTTAAAAAAATCCATTCATGTGCAATTCTTTAGGCCAGGAACATCTGACCTGTAGCCCACAGGCTGCATGCAGCCCAGGACAGCCAGTAATGTAGCCCCACGAAATCTTTTACCATCATGTGTTTTTTAGCATTTATTTTCTTCATGACCCCATGTGTATTTCCAATTTTGAAGTTCACAGTCATGCCTTATTCATGACATAATTTTTTTGGCAACACATACATTTGTGAGCAGCCATTTTCAATTATGCACATGAAGAGCAAAATTCAAACAAGCATTTCTGATGAGCACCTTGAGAACTCACTAAGAATTGTGACCACTTCCATCAAACCAAACATTGATAGTTTTATTTTACAAAAACAAGGTTAAATTTCCCACTATAAAACTAGTGGGAAATTTATAATACAAATATTTTAAAAAGAAGTCATATAATGTATATACACTAACTATATGACATAATTTATGAGTGGCCCAGGACAATTCCACTTTCCTCGATGCGGCCTAGGGAAGCCAAAAGGTTGGACACCCTGCTTTAGGTCACATATTTCACTCAGAGCAGAAAATGCTAAGTATCCTATGAATCTCCAACAGCACACAAGGAGGCATGGAAGCTCTTAACAACCCTTAAGCGGTGACTCCAAAAAATAATAGTGACACTTCTGTCTAGCAAACATCTCAAGAACAGTATATTCTCTTTATTCCATCAAGGCACAAATACTGTTTAAACCTCACTAGGTACAAGGTCTTGCAGGCAGCTGCCCTCTATAGGTTTAGAATCTAATAGAGCAGTTGGGTACAAGCACAAGAAGAGACATTAGCACAGAGCAAACGGCTGAGAAGTGGCAAAGGCATGTAGCTATAACTGACACTCAGCGGAGTGGTCTCTTGCAGTGGGGTGACTGCAGAGGGCTTAGTCATGAGGTGGCCCCTGTGGGGTTCTGCTGGTGAAAACTCATGGGTGGTCATACAAAAGTTATCAGGAAAATGCTTCACATTCATATTTGGGACCACTAAGCCAAGGGCAAGACCACAAAGCGGGGACAAAGACTGCCTCAACACGGTTTCCGATGCTTTGGATGAATGTTTGGAGTGAAGTGAACGTTGCCTTGCCCTTGGCTTGGTGGTTTGGACCCTGAAGCTCTTTCCTGCTTTTGTCATAAAGATCTCAAAGAAAATTGCTAATTTTTGTTTGGTAAAGGTAAAACTGAAAATAGCTTTGATATGTTAGTTTCCAAAGGCTATTCCTTGGATGGGTTATGTCAGAGCTGATCCTGACCTTGAGAACATATGCTCCCCAAGGGCAGCCACAGTACCCGTCCTATTGATTTCTGTGCTCTTAGTTCAGTGTCTGGCATGTAGTACATGCTCAGTAAAGTGTCTGCTGAATAGTGAATGGAGATCTCTGAGAAGGCATGAAGTGTGTGAAGCTGGAGCAGTTTTTAAAAATCAGGAAGCAAGCCAGGCACGTTGGCCCATGCCTGTATTCTCAGCACTTTGAGAGGCTGAGGTGAGAGAATTGTTTGAACCCAAGAGTTTGAGGCCATCCTAGGCAACATGGGGAGACCTCATCTCTAGAATAAATAAATAAATAATTAGCCAAGTGTGGTGGCATGCACCTGTAATTCCAGCTGCTGGGGAGCTGAGGTGGAAGGATGGCTGTGGTGGCTATGGTGGCTGTGATCATGCCACTGTACTCCAACATAAGTGACAGAGTGAGACTCCAACTCAGAAAAAATAAAATAAAATAAATAATAAAAATCAGGAAGCAGATGCACACAGTAAGAAAAAGAGAGAAGACAGAAGGATTAAACAAAGAACAGGCACCTGCTACAAGCTGTGAAAGCCCGCATGGAGTTGACACAGAGGTCTGTTGGCTCTCCCAGCAAATGAACAGGGAAAGCCTTTTCCTTCGGCTACACCATCTGGCCAGTCAGACCTGGGCAGTCTCCTACGACCCTTTCAAACTCTGAACACAAGGTGTGCTTCTTCGCTTGTTAACTACTGAATTATCTCCTTGCTGACATTTATCATCTAACCCGAGGTTCACACCAGTGTAATTGTTCTTCCAGCAAAGTCATAATTTTGGCCTTCAAGACAGTTGATCCATGTGGTTGGTAAGCCTTGGATCTCACCATGCCGGTGCAGTTTGAGAGGTCTGGATGCTTCTGTTTGTGTTTATAACGGGGGCAGCTTCTACCATGCACATCCACATCAAACCTCGGCATAAGACATGTGTTCTGGTACCCATATATGGTCCAAAGGAGGACTGTACAGGAGAGAAGGTACTGAAGCCAAGCATTTCCAATGGTGCCAGTAGGCTTAGAACTACCTTCCTGGTTACTTACTTTGGAGCCAAAAATGCCAAACAGGGCTTGGAAGAGCAAAGGCCAAGAAGCCAAGGCAGGCTGGCCAGACTGGGGAAGCAGCCAGATTACACCTCTCTTCCTCTCACACAGACACACGCACAAGTGTGCACCATCTCATCCTCTGTACTAGGAATGCTCAAACACTGGTGCAAATTAATTGAAAAATGTGTTCTTCAGCTGTGAAATCTGAGTCCCTGACGACCATTTAAGGATTTAAGTCTGCATCTATTGGTACAATGTTGGGATGGATGAATGCTCACTTTCTTCTGCTTGTTTTGGGCCAGAAAATGGGAACTATTTAGAAGAATGAAGGTGAAGGGGAGGAAACATTTGGTTCAATACAAATAGCCCTGGAAGGCCTCAAGCTAGGCCTACGTTAAGCATTAGCCCTGGCAACTTTCCTGGGAATTGCCTCTTCTTAGAATTAAGTGGTCCAGCTCACTCTCTCCCCATTGCCTTTGCTAGCTCCTTACAGAGAGAGTTGTGGGGGGTGGGGGGAGGTAGGAGATGAGGGGGGAAAATAGAAAGGAAGGGAGAGAGGGAGGGAGAGGGGAAGAAGGGGAGAGGAAGATGGGGAGAAGGGGAAGGGAGAAGGCAAGGGGGAGGAAGGAGAGAGAGAGGGAGATTGAATTGCAGGAAGGGGGTTCCTGCATTAGAATCATAAATCATACGATCCTAGTCCTTCACATAACAGAGAGAGAAACTGGGTCCCAAAGTAGTAGAATGAAGGGAGGCTCAGGATACTCATCTGTGACTGGGGTGACAGTGCCCACCTTGCAGGGTTACTGTGAGGTGTCACTGAGATAAAGCACTTTGCCTTTTTTCCTTAGCATGGCTGGAACACGTTATCTAGTCATCCTCCTCTGTCTCTCTCATCTCCACCGCCCTCCTCCTCCAACTCCAAATACTGAAGCCAGGCTCTGGCTTTCTCCTGATGCTCACAAGCACAGAGTTGATTCTCTAGCACTTGCCGAGTAAATGAGTTAACATGAAAAAAGCTTAGTGCCCTGTTACATGACTGGCACATAAGCATCAATAGCTGTAATTATAATGATGATGGTTGGTGGTGGCCCCATGCTCAGCCAAGGGCGGGCCCTCTGCACAGGTGCCCTGGCCAGTCCTCTCTTTTCACCAAACCACAGAGCCTCTCTCAGTCCAGTTAAATAAACACACGCAGACTACATTGCTCCATGCTTTTCCCTCTTCCTCTTCTCCTAGGTCTCTGCATTAAATCCAAAGGCAAATAAGACATTTAGTACCATGCCCTGTGAGTTGTTCTAAACCCCAGACAGAAGCTCCTCATAGAACCTTCCATGCCTTCCCACAAGATGGATAAACACACTCAACAGTGGTCCCTCTGCTATAAATAATAACAGCAGTAGAGCTCAAGTTCTGTCTAGTCTCAGCCACTGGACCACCAGGGAGGTTTGGGTTTTGTCAGCCTCTAACTGCCACCACACTGTGTGCATTCTTCCCAGATCAATATTTTCATGATCAGAAGTCAGAGACAGGCTTGCTTGAAGGATGGCTGGACTTTTCCCCTGTTAATCACATGTGATACACATGTTTGAGAATTATGTCATATCTCATCACCTTACATTCAAATGAAAAATGGAACTTCTTCAAAAGCTGTGCTGAACCCAATTGGTGGGACTTGACATTTATGACAAATATCAACAGGAGTTATCCCCTGCGGGCACCTGCCCCACCCTCTGTGGGAGAAGCAAACCTGTACACTTGGAAGGAAGGTCCCCCTGCCCAGAGAGCAGTTTCCTATTTCCTGTCAACTACCACAGGGGAAGACCTCAAGGAAAGGGAGTCTCTGATGTGGCAGTGTGACAAAGCAGGGCTCTCTCAGGGGCTGTTATGAGTGCTACTGCCTTTCTTTCTTCTTGCCAGGCCCTGTCCCCCAGAAAGGGAATGTAGTTGAAGATGCAAGCAAAAGAGAAGAAGATCCAGCGGTCTAAGCAGACATGCCCCAGAGACTAACTCAAATCCACCTTTTCATGCCAGACCCTGAGCAAAAGTGCAATTGCCTGGGTCAAGGGGAACATTTTAAATTTTCATTCTAAATATTGATTCCTCCCTGTGATGGATTTGGGCCCCTTCAGCTTTTATGCCAGCTCTCTAACTAGCTCACTCTCGGTCACAGACCAAACTGCCCACATGCATAACAAACTTTCCGGGTAACCCCTGTGCAGCATGCAAGGTATTTATAAAGCAACCAGAGAAAATTGCTCTGGGACAACTTCATGTGCTTTAGATGAGCATGATGTTTGAGGACTGGGAGTTTACTTTTTGGTTTTTGCTGCTGATTGCTTAAAATCTGATGGTTTTCATTCTCTAAAAGAATTCCTCTTGATTAAAAAAAAAAAAAAAAGATAAGTTGGCTGAGAGCAGTGGCTCATGCCTATAATCCAAGCACTTTGGGAGGATGAGGTGGGAGGATTGCTTGAGGCCAGGAGTTTGAGACCAGCCTAGGCAACATAGCAAGACTTCGCCTCTACCAAAACAAAAAAAGGTGTTTATACTTTAACATGTCCACTCATCTCTGCCAAGGAATGAGCTTAAAGTCACTTCGAGGAATAAAATTTATAGTTTAGTTGTAAACCTATGCACAAATGGACATATTCGTTTACCCTCTGTCACCTCTGTCTGCTGTATCACTGCTGAGAAGGAATGGGAGAGCTGCTTAAACATGAGCTAGAAGCACACCTGGAAGTCCTGCTGCTCTCTATAGAACACCATGACATATGTGTATGTTTAATTCCATCATAGGACTCAGGAACAATTTTACTAGCAGTAAAATAGGATGATGTTATGTGTATGCATTACAAAATCACAGCCAAGACCACACATGTCCATAAAGAAGTATGTGATTGAACTGCACGTGATAAGCTATTTCTGAGTTTTTCCATGAATGCCATTTTTTTTCCTTCAGCTGCTCAGTGGCAGACAGATAATAGCAGTTGCCAAAAGTTTAAGAAATTTTATAGGCAAAAACTATAAAGCTGAAAAAACAATTCATTAGCTTTTTTTTTTTAATGTACTAATTGGGAAAAGATGGCCATTGTTTTGTCTTGGTGGAGTGACTTGGTACAGCAGACAGCCTTTGGCTGGGGCTGTGGATGGAGTCTTGGATAGGGGTACAAAGCCCTGGGTTCATCTCAAGATCACTCCTTCATCCTACACAACACACCATTTGTGAAATGTCAAGTCCAAGGAAGAAAACTGTGAGATCTCAGCTCACAAAGAGAATCCAACAAAGCCAAAGAGAACCCCAGGTTGTGAGAAAGAGCACCTTCTAATGGGCTCCCATGGCAAGGGCCCTGGGATCACCTGAAATGTATGCCAAGAAGACCAAGAAAACACGAGTTGTCCTAAAATAATCCCACAGTTGTAGATGGAACACAAATCCTCCAAGGATGAACAAAAGGAGCTGCCTTACTTTCTTCCAAAACACACACACCTTTGGCCTTGAACCTAATTAACTGACCTTGGAAAAGCGAGACCTGGTTTCTGATCCATCAGCAGTACTTATTAAGGATTCTTAGCTGGCCCCATGATTGGCTCTTGGCTGTGAAGGTCTTCCTATCTGGTACCCGATGGCTATATGCCATGGTAGAAATGTGCCTAGGCCTGGGATCTGCCTTCCAGACTCTTGGTCCATGACCAGGCATGGAGGTCTGTCTTCCTCATGTACCACAAAGGGACCTAGGGCTGTCTCCCAGTCTGTGATCTGGTGACCTTACCTGGTGCTGACATCTGCCTGAGTGTCCATGGGAAGGTATGGGAGACCCCGCTTATGGTCCTGGATGGCTTTAATTCACTTACATTCAAACCTTCAAAGCAACTAGTAAACAACTTTCCTTCATATTTGGATTCAGCATTGGAGGGTGGGTCTCTGAGTAACGTTGAATCAGAGACACAAAAGACCAAATCAGAAGTGCTATTTAGGCCCCTGGTTTCTTTCTGACAATTACATCTTGCCTGATTTGTGCCTAAGTGTATGTGCACACATACACAACCTTAAGGAAATACACCAATATATAACACCCATTATCTTTGTCTGTTGAGATTAGAGGTGAACTTTGTTTGAATTAGGGTCTCACTGTGTTGCCCAGGTTGAGTTGCCGCGAGACGATCGTAGTTCACTGCAACCTCAACCTGCTGGACTCCAGCGATCCTTCTGTCTCAACCTCCCGAGTAGCTGAAACTACAGGTATGCACTATCTCACCTGACTAATTTTTTGATTTTTTTTTTTGTAGAGACAAGGTCTCACTATATTGCCCAAACTGGTCTCAAACTCCTAGGCTCAAGCAATCCTCCCACCTCAGCCTCCCAAAGTACTGGGATTACAGATGTGAACCACAGTGCCTGGCTGAGAGGTGAATTTTTATTATCTTCTTTACACCGGTTTTTCCAAGTTTTCTACAGCAGTATTACTGTTATCATCATAAAAAGAAAAAAATAAATAATATCAAGTTTTTATTCTTATTGAGTTTTTGTAGGGGTGATGTTGATAATAATTGGATCCTATTGGGGAGGAAAACAAGCAAACAAACAAAAGACAAATGCATTTTGGTTTCAGCCTTTCCAATATGACAGGGGCTACAGCATGTTACACACCAACCCAGACCCAAGACTCATCCTTCACCAGTGTGTGCGGCAAGCCTGCCCACTCTGGCATCCCCTCACAGAGAGATAGAGGGACATCTGGAGGCTTTGGAAGCACATGGGCAAGATAAGAAGGGGATGTTGCAATTCCGGTGAGAGATGGGGATGGCAGGAAGACAGGGTGAAGGGTTCTGTAAGTCCAGGGAAGGGCTTGGACTTTATGCTGCAGGGACTGGGAAGCCATTGGCAGGTTCCAGGTGCAGAATGACGTGACCAAATTTGTGTTTTAGAAGGATCTTCCCATAGCACTCTGGGGTGGCAAGGGACACAGATGAGACAGAGCGAGGGCCCCAAGCAAGGCAGGGCACAGGATGGAGGGAAGGGAGGGAGAAGGATCAAGGAACATCTAGGGATCAGGAGCAATAAAGCACTGTAGAGAGGTGGAAAGGAAGGAGCCAGGGCAACCCTGGACAAGATGAGGGAAACAGGAGAAAGGGCTGGTCCTCTGTGTGCCGGTGGTAGGGGCTAGGACAAGGACAAGGACAAGCTCAGTGTCTGTTGTCTCCTGGGGGAAGCCCACAAGTGATCTTTGCATACTTACCATCCTAAAAAGTACGTTTCCTGCAGTGAGAAGTCCACACAGAGGGAATTCCATGAACTCTGTTTTAAGCATGTGGAATGTGGAAGTCTTCCTATGTCAGATGGTCTCCCCCCCGCATGACATAAGGGGGCAGGGACTACTCACCTCTTTTCGTGTCAACAGCAGAGACGGCTTGAATTAGGAGGGGTGCATTGGACTCCGAGTACTCCACAAAGACAAGCAGCAGCTTCAGGGCTGTCTTCACCACCAGGCGGAACTGGGCAAAAGAGACGAAACCATCACACAGCTGTGGACACAGCCCATGACCCTGAGGGCATTGTCCCTAACCGCTGCTGGCACCGGCGCTTACCCCTGCCGAGGTGCCCTTCTCAGTGATTACACAGATTCCTTCATGAGAGCCTCCCAAATCCCTTACTAGATGCCTCAGAAGGCGGGTATTCGTATGATCCCCACTGTGCAGGTCAGGAAACTGAGGCATGACATACGCCACCCCCAGTCACATAGTTAGCAAGAGATAGGACCCCAGTCTATGGCTCCAGCTTACACCTGGCATCTCTCAACACACCAAGCATGCCAGGCAGTGTCTGCTGGGTCGGTTACTTCATTTTATCCAAATGACAACATTATGAGGTAGACACAAGCACAATCCTTATTCTTCTGGTGAGGAAGCAGGCGCAGCAGGTTGCCCAAGGTAGCAAGAACTGGTAGCAAGAACCAGAACTAAGTTCCCCATTCTTAAAACCAAGTGGAACCCACACTCCCTCGGCCCTGGGCTCAGCACGTGTAAGGAGCCACACATGTCCCAGATGCCTTCCCTTATGCAGGTGCAACCCCCTCCCTCATCATGTGCCCTTGGGGAGGTCACAGGTCACCCGCCCAGAGAAAACCCCAAACCTACCAACTGCAGCTGCTAGATTCTCAGCTCTAGCTCTCGCAGTCCTGAGGCTGTGGCAGCCTTGGGGGCTTCAGCTCAGCCCCTTGCCTACAACCCCTTGCCTACAATCTCCCCTGCAGGCCCACTTCCTTCCGAGAACTTCCTCCTCAATGAACTCACACATCAGCCACCTCCTGGAAATAGGTTGAAACCACGCATCAAAGAAACAACAAGCCCGCCCTGGTTCAGACGTTCCACCCCAAGCTGTTTGCTTGCCAGGACTTCCATCCCCCCTGGGCAGTAAGCAATTTCCAGGGCGGAGGGGGCTTCTGTGCACTGTGTCTGCAGGGCCTGGAACTGGACTTGGCACAGGGTGAGCTCAGACATTTGCTCTCTGGATGAATTGATCAGTGACCAGGTCAATGGATCCCTAGCCCACTCCCAAGCCACCACCACTGGCTGTGGTGAGTCAGCATCAATTCCTTCTCCTGCTCTTCAGCCCCCAGAAGGCCCAGTGCCCCCTGTGGCATCAGCCCACATCAAAGGGTTAGGCAGATGGGTAGGCTTTGCAGGTAACTTTTAGGGGGAGGCCCAGGAGGGGATTTAATTGTGTAATCTGAAGAGAAGAACTTAAAAGCTCCACTCACCCAATCACTTCTCCAAAATCATGCGATACCTCAAATCATTGCTTTCTGTCTTCTTGGTCACCATTCTTACCTAGCATACCTTCTGTCTTTTCCTTGAGTCCATTTCTCCCAGCAGGTTAAATGGCTTGCCCAGTGTCATAACAGCCAGTGCCCTGGTGCTCACTCCCCTTCACAGGGAAACTTCTCCAAAAAGTTGCTACAGCCCCCAGCTCATGTCCTGACTCCCCACAGACCCCTCACCCCAATCTGATAGGACTTCCATCACCATCACTCAGATTACTCCTGTCAAGGTCACCAGCAGCCCATGTTGTCAGATCCAATGGTTATTTCAACTCTTGACAGCACATGACACAATTAGCTTCTCGCTCCAGAAACAATGTCCTCTCCCTCTTGGCAGTCTCCTGCCTGTGTGGCCTCTCCTGCACTGGCTCCTTCTAGGGTGCTCAGGCTCTAGGTGTGGGAAGGCCTCAGAGTTCATGCCTGCACTCTTTCTTTCTCTTTCCACACACTCTCTCGAGGCAAGTTCACTCAGTCTCCTGGTATTAAAGTCCATCTAAGACTAGATACATACAGGTTTCTCTTCAGGCCTGACCAAACTCTTGAGTTAGGGGGTCATATGTCCTCCCGACATCCCCACTCAGATGCTAACAGGCACCTCGAGTTTATTGTGGCTCAAACAGAACTCTTGTTTTTCATTCATGCTCACTCTCTGGCATCTACCCTTCCTGGCCTGCTCCCACCCACTGCCCCACCTCAGTGCAAGGCACTGCCACTCTGAGCAGGGGTCCCCTGCACTTCTCTCATCCATCTCCACTGGCAAACCCATTGGCCAGGGCTGTCTGACAGCCCTTCAGATTCTTTCCTCAACCTGTCCACATCTCCATTGCTCCATTCACCCGGGACCACCACGACAGCCTCCTACAGGCTCCCTGAAGTCCATTCACCACACTGCAGCCAGAGTGTGGTGTCCCCTACTGCTCTCAACCTATCTCTCCCCATCACATCCAGGGACAGTCCGCCCCTGCAGGCTTTATGTCCTGGCCTCTGCCAAGCCCTCTGGCCCTCTTTCTAGTCTCACCCCCTCCAACCCAGTTTGCTTCAAATACCCAGTTCTCTAGTTGTGTGTGTTTTTCAGAGTGGAGCTTGTTCATGATTCAAGGCCTTCTCACTGGCTACTCCCTCTGCCTGGAACCCACCTAAACCAATCATCACAGGACGGACCTTTTCTCATCCTTCAGGTCTGAGAAATTTCCCTCATGAAAAAGGTCCCTCTGCCTCCTTTATCTAAGGGAGCCCCTTGGCCGTGCTCACATCACTGCCTGATTTTCTTTTTTTTGAGTCAGAGTCTCACTCTGTCTCCCAGACTGGAGTGCAGTGGCACGCTCACAGCCACTGCAGCCTTGACCTGCTGGGCTCAAGCTATCCTTCTGCCTCAGCCTTCCAAGTAGCTGGAACTACAGGCACGTACCACCATGCCTGGTTAAATTTTTTATTTATTGTAGAGACGAGGTCTCACCAAGTTGCCTGGGCTGGTCTCAAACCCCTGGGGTCAGGTAATCCTCTCACTTTGGCCTCCCAAAGTGCTGGGACTACAGGCTGAACCACCTAGCCCAGCCCTGATTTTCTTTACATCCACTATCATGACATAAAATTGCTGTAGATACTTGTTCACTAAGAACTCAAGTGTCATGGGGGCAGAGACGCTTTATCTGACCCATGAAGAGCTGTTCAGTCAGGATTATGTGTGAAGGGCTGGCCAGTTCGTCCCCACTGAGGCTTGTCCTTCAAATCCACCCCCCTCCATTGTGTGGAGAAAGTTCTCCCAGCCCCCATTTCCCACCTCAGCAAAGCCAAGGCCCCTACCATGGTGCTGAGGACAAGCAGTGCCTTGGCCTTTGATTCTAGGGTCACGTCCTCACCCCACAGGGAGCTGAGTCCTTCAGAGGGTCGTGAGCTCTTCCGAGGGTTTCTACCCTCATCACTGAGGCCCGCAATTGCTCCTCTGCTTCCTGACTAGGAATAGACTAAATTCCAGAGTATTTTTCTCAACATCTACAAGGCTGGGGGTAGATGGGGAAGACATGGCTTAATGAATTACACTTTGTGTATTCAGAGCTGAAGAAATTTCTTCAAAGTAAATAAAAAGGCCTAGCAAGTTCAGGCTTGGCGACTTCCTCAGTGGGAGGACTATTATTATGTGGTTTAAGCCTCTAAATGTCTTCCTGGGAAAGAACCTGGCTGCTGCCCAGCCTCCTCCCCATTAGCCGGTCTCGGCAGGGGCCCCTTCTGCCTGCCTCACAGAAGTTCCTTCCGAGCATCTTTGTGGTCACACAGCCTTGACCGACATGGTCCCAGGCACCCAGAATCCCTAAGCCACTCTCCCCTACGAGGCTCTCTAATTAAGAAAACACGGTTTTCTAGCAAAGTCTTTTTTTTCTATTGGTTTCAACGTGCCTATTCATGTATTCTCTGTCGTAAAGGTTCTGTTTGGAGCTCTTTGGGCACTGTAATTAGACTTTTTTTTTTAAGTCTCCAAGCTCTTCTGATTCATGATTTTAGGTTTCTATGAATTTGGTTTCTATTGAGTCTAATTTTATGTGTACATACTTTTGGAGGCTTTACTATATAAATTAGTAACAAACACATTAGATTATTAAATCACTTCAGAAAAGCGCACTAACACATTAATTATATAGAACTACATGGTACTAATTGCCTGCATGTCCTAGCTAATCACTGAAATGTGTCCAGCAGAACCCTCCTTAGAAATACCTTCTTAGCATCACCGCATGGACTTGAAAGTCATAGAGGTACATTCTTTCAAAAGAATTCTACAGCAACTTTTCATTTATCCAGAAATCACTTACCCTAATGCCCTCATGCATCTGGAATGCAGTCAAAATGTTCCAAAGCTTGGCTCAGTCACAATGGAGGTCACACACCCATTCCTCCCAGTCCTAACACACTGCTCATCCCAAAGCTCTCACAAATCTACCCTTGGTGCCCCTGGGGATATTCGAGCTCCCAGCCCACATCTGCTGAGAAGAGTCCAACCCAAGAGGATAGCGACTGAGCAGAAAAGACAGGCCCACAGTGGCAGCAAGAGTGAGTGTCACGAATGTGGAGGGGTAGGTACAAGCTGTGCAGATACCAGAGCATGCACCAGTGTGGCTCAGCTATATTGGCAAAGTGTCACATCATTGGGAACTGTCTGATGCTGCCTGACATTCCTTCTTGGCTTAGCAAAGGGTTTCACTACAATGACATACAAGCTCAAGCCCTGCCCATCTCTCTAGCACCAAGAGAAATTGAAGAATTGATTCTCATCCAAAAAATTAGCCAGACATGGAGGCACGTGTGCCTTTAGTCCCAGCTACTCAGGAGGCTGAGGCAGGAGGATTGCTTAAGCCCAGGAACTTGAAGCTGCAGTAAGCCATAATCGTGCCACTGCACTCTAGCCTAGGTGACAGAGTGAAACCCCGACCAAAAAAAAAAAAAATTGCCTCTCATTCTTACAAGGATCCAACGCCATGGGACAAAACAGCACTCAGAAAAACAGTTACCCAGGAACACAGGGTAACAAGGTGGCAGCATCAGCATTAGTGGTCCCAAGGCAGACGGGTTGACAGGAGGGAGTCGTTTACCCATCTCTGGAGGCTCTGCACGGCCACTTCTTAAGGCTTTAGTAGAAGGAATTCAGAACCTACGGCAGTAGATGAACTGGCCATCCCCACTAAGGTCCCTTCCAATCTGAGATGCTCTGCTTCCACTTTCAACAGCATTTTGAGTGCCTTCCAGATGTCCAGCACTCAGCAAGGTCCTGTGAGGGAATAAGGAAGTCATGGTCCTGCCTTTGAGGAGAAGACTATCCAGCCACTGAGGGAGGACAAGGACACCACCAAGCTGCACGAGGGTGGGCGCTCTCTGTCCCAGAGGCCCTCAGAGCTGGCTGCCGAGGACAGATGCAGAGAACATTCCCAGAGGACAGGGAGGCAGGAAGGCTCAGAGTTGGATCTGGCCCTTCTGAACTTCCATGGAGCAGAAACACCATGTGGTGGCCTTTGGGCTCCTGTTCACACAAATAAACTGCTTCCCCCGAGCAGGAGGAAACACACTAGAATTCTAGATTAGCCTGTAGTCTCTCTGATACCTACGTTTTCTTCAATTACAGTTAAGAGATACTAGAATTCCATTTTAACTCTTATAATAAAGACTATACTTTATGTTTTTCTAAAGCATGCAGCCAAATCACAGTTTATAACAGGAATCTGAGCAAATCCCTTGTACAAGCGGAGTGCAAAGGACAGGAACACACAGACAGCTGTGCATTATTGCACATTTCATAATGATTTAGCACATTTGAGGGGTGAGTGGGCTGAGCTTCTTTCCATTGCAGCTGTCATTTTGTACTTTCTGTTCCTAATCAGTAAAAAATAAAGGCCATGAGCCTTCAGAGAACCAGTGATGCCTGTTGACCCAGGGAAATAACTTTTTTGCCAAGTTAAACCTTGGTCTGGGAACTGAATTTCCATCTTCCATAAATATGGAGGATTCTACATCAGCTCCATGCCAGGGAGACTAGGCAGAAGGAAGGGTGGTGGGATGGTATTGACACAGTGCTTTGTTCTTGTTGCTTTTGAGTTGTGGTCTCACTCTGTCACCCAGGCTATAGTGCTCAGGTGATCCTTCTGCCTCAGCTTTCTGAGTAGCTGAGACTACAGGCATGCATCTCCATGCCCAGCTAATTTTTAAATGTTTTTGTAAAGACGAGCTTTCACTATGTTGCCCAGGCTGGCTTTGAACTCCTGGACTCAAACAATTCTCCCGCCTTGGCCTCCCAAAGTGCTGGGATCACAGGCATGAGCCACTGTGCACGGCCCAGTTTTTCTCTTTTTTTAATTTTCCTCATCAACTCACAGGAAGGGTGTGCAGTAAGCCTGTACAAAACCTGGATTTATCTAGGTTTTATATAAAATGTAGCCACCAGATGTATGGGAAAGAAATAAAAGAAAAATCTTTCTCAATATTTTTACACTTTCTAAACAAACTGGAACTCCCTTCATGTTTTATTGTACTTAGGGAAACACAAGAACTATACTTAGCAGGTCAAATAGGCTGCTCATTAAGCAGAAATAAAAGTATTCCCAAAAAATCTTCAGACTCCTAATTTCTCTTCTAAAAATTCAACATTCATAAAAAGAAAACAACTTCCAAACCTCAGGATTTAAATTACAAAGAGGGTTAGAAAACCATGCTTTGTTTTATTTGTTTCATTTTCCACTAAACCAGCATAATTGTTATATAAATGGATGCTGGCTATTGAAACTGAATTGGAAACTGGTTAGATAATTTGATCTATAAAGCTTTGCCACATTGTTTACAAGTTTACCAGCCCTTTGGAATATACTAGGGACTGTCATTTTTTAAAAAAATGATTTCAAGTGACTTAAGATACATATCTTTATAAACTCCTTATTTACAAGGAAAGGACCAAAGAAACCTGGAATTTATTTATAAGGAGATTGTGTATTTATTCTTACATGTTTAAACTTCAGTCATCTTCAAAGTACTCTCTGTTGGATGCAATACACCTGTCGAGACGCTTTTTCCACTGCTCAAAACAGTTCTTGAACTCATAAATTTTAATGCCTTTTAGCTTTTAGTGCTTTGTTTCATCTTTCCCACATCAGCAAATGGTTCACACTCAGGCACTTTTTTTCATCCAGAGAAACAAAAAAAGTCACTCAGGCGAGATCAGGTGAATAGGGAGGGTGGGGCATGAGGGTCCTGCTGTTTTTGGTCAAAAACTGCTGAACACTCAGTGCAGTATAGCCAGGTGTGTAGTTGTCATGGGGGAAGAATCAGTCACCTGCTTACCACACCTCAGGACATTTCTTCTGCAACCTTCTCAAAATTTCCAGATAAAAACTTTGGTTGATCATTTGATCCAGAGGAACAAATTCCGAGTGTACCGTAAGGGGCCTGACCTCCAATAGATAATTCTGGTTTTTTGGGGGGGTCCCTCCTCATAAATATTTTATTTCAATGTCACATACTGAAGTTCAGAGTTTCTGAGCAGCCAGCTCACAATGGGCCCTAAAGCCTTTGTCACTGGTTATAAACAGTAAAGAAGACATATCAGACCCCACATCTCTCCCCTCCTAACCTCCAGTAGGTTGTCTGCAACATGAAGCGAGTCTTAATCAGAAATAAAGAACAGGTCCAAACACATTACTCACATACAGAACTCTGGGCCCTGGCTGGCAGGTATCAGCAAGGGAGGAGTGTGGAGACCAGGGTTGGCACACCTGCCAGGACAGAAAGTCATCTGCACCAAACCGGTCTGCTCCAACCTCAGGGCATGACAGCCAACCTGCTCATGAGCCAGTGCAATTTGCAGAAAGGAAACCAACTATATGATCAGTGTAGTAGCCAAGTATGAGCCTGAGCAGCCCTTAAGATTTTACTAGTCTGGTCCAGTGCAGTGGCTTACACCTATAGTCCCAGCACTTTGGGAGGCCAGGAGTTCAGACCAACCTGGGCAACATAGTGAGGCCCCATCTCTACAAAACTTAAAAAATTGAATAAAAAAATTAGTAGTGAATAAAAAACCTTACAAAATGCAAAATATAGCAGACTATCTAAAATAATTCACAAAAAAACAACCAAAATAATAATGCTACAAAGTAACATTTTCCTCTATTGAGAAAAAATTCTGGGGCTTAGCTGGAGGTTTCTTTAATGAACAATGAATAAAAGTGGACAAGAACCTAGTAAATATCCACTTCACTGACTTTCCTTTCAGAAATCCAAGGTGATAAGGAAGGGTTAATTGCTAAAATGTAACATGAACATCTTTTATTGTTAACTAAGGCATACCAAAATCCCTGCACTACAGTGCTGCTGTAGGGAGCACAATGATAGCGTCTGCAGAATGAAATACTTGGCTGAAGGACATAAACAAGGTTGGAGACTTTTTAGAGGTTTATTTTTGATTTTAGATTCAAAGAGTACATGTGCAGATTTGTTATACTGTTCTACTGTGTGATGGTGAGCTTTAGGCCTCTATTGAACTTGTCACCCAAGTAGTGAGCATGATACCCAATAGGTAGTTGTTCAACATTTCCCCCTCACTCACTGCCCCTTTGGGATCCCCCGATGTCTGCTGTCCCCCTCCTATGCCCATGTGTATTCAGTGTGTAACTCCTGCTTATAAGTGAGAACCTGTGATATTCAGTTTTCCTTTTCTATGATAATTTGCTTAGAATGGTGCTCTCCAGCTACATCCATGTTGTTGCAAGGGACATGATTGTTCTTTCTTACAGTTGCATAGTAGTCCATGGTGTATGTGTACCACATTTTCTTTATCCAGTCCACCGGTGATGGGCACCTAGGTTGGTTCTGTGTTTTTGCTATTGTGGATAGTGCTACAGTTAACACACAAGTGCACACATCTTATTGGTACAGTGATTTGTGCTTCTTGGGGTATGTGCCCAGTAGTGGGATTGCTGGATCAAGTGGTAAATCCATTTTTAGCTCTTTGAGAAACCTCCAAACTGCTTTCCACAGAACTAGATGAATTCGCCTAAAGAATATTGACTCTAATAGATTGATTTGAATTAATTCACTTTTTCTTGTCAGAAGTGCTCCACACTCCTCTTCCTCTGTTCTAAAGTTTGCCCTGTTATTTCCATTTATGATATTCAACAAGTTCTTTTCCTTTATTAAAGAGAAACTGCATTTTTTCCTAGAATGTTTATATTCACATATGAATAAAATTAAGGTTGAGTACTTTTCTAGTCAGCAGTATCCCCATTTTCAGATGCAAAGTCTCACATTCTAGGAAGCGATATAACTTGTCATGTAATTAATTTCTAGAAGTCAAAGGAAAACGCAAGTCAAGCTGAGTCTCTCCATCATACTATGGCGATTCTCATCTTTCCCTTTGGTGCAAAAACGTAAGCCTTGGGGAAATGTGACAAATACTATTATCCAAGCAATAATCAAGGTTAAAGTTTCTCTTGAGTAAATGATGAGCACTGTAACATGACTGTGGACAACAGCTCAGCCTCGGGCCTAGTGAATTTGCTGTTAGGAGATGTGGCAGGCAGCTCACACCTCCTTAGAGTGGATAAAGAAGCATTGGCAGGTGGCAGTGGAAGCGGGAGAGAGGCAGGACCCAACGGGGAAGTGGGGTGATAAGCACTGGCAAAGGGAAACCTGGTATATGGGGCGACTCCTGTGCTGGCTCCCCTAAGAAGCTTGTGCTTCTTCCATTCCCCCTGCCTGTCTGACTCTCCTAGAAGAAGGTGGAACATCTCTCTCTGAAGAACAGCAACCTGGCTACTTTGGAGTTTTTGTGTTACCCCAAATGTTCTCGCAGAGCAGAACCACCACCTTTACTCTTCTTCCAACTACTGAAATCCAGCTGGTTGCCCTTGGCCACAGGGCCAGAAGGGTCAGAGCCGCACCCCCTGCGTCTGTTTCCTGTGTTCACAGGGTTAACATCCACATACATTAGAAGCTGCCATCTTTGTTTATCAACAAGCCCTTTGAGAGCTGAGGAACCACAGAATCAGTTCCCTGAGGTCGATCCTCTCACAGTGAGGGGGAGAAACTGCTTTTGGCCCTACGGCTGGAGACTGGCCTGGATAGTGGGGTATCCTTGGCCCACTGCCCTCTTTGAAGCCTGGCCTGAACACCTGCTTTTTTATTCTGTTGTCTTCCTGAAATAATGACTAGTCAAACTTGTTTTTCCAAAATTCCTTGGGCCTTAATGGCGCAGTGGATGATCCTCACATGGGAATATCTAAGAAATCAAACCAGGTAGAATTCGTGTTCTGGGTAGACAGAGCCAGTGGTGGTAGAAGAGCAACCGGCCTACAGAGGAAGATGACGCTTTGTACCCACAATGTGTCCAACACAAATGCTGTGCCACTGTGCCATTAAGGCCCATGGAATTTTAGAAATCTCACCTAATGAAATGATGATAGACACACAAAACATTCAAACACAACCTCATTCACTACATGTTTTCATGACATTAGAAACAAAGCTCTTTAAATATAGCACAGAATTCAATTATTTAACAAATATAAAAAAGTCAGATGAATTATAATACAATTCATATTACTGAATATTATCAAGGCATTAAATACTATGATTATAAAATATTATAATAACACAGGAGATGCTTTATATTTAGAGTTAGCTATATAAGAAAAATTCAAAGGTATCAGATGAAAAGGTACCAAAATTTTAATAATCTTTATGCGGTAGCATTTCCAGGTAATTTTTATTTTACTTTTTTTTATACGTCTAAAGTTTTATGCAAAGAGACCATATTACTCTTGTGATCATTAAGAATGAAGTTTTAAATAGTTATTTTTAATATCAAGATTTCCATATTATACCAGTAAACTTTAGCTATGTTTTTTCTTTTCTTTTCTTTTGGGTTAGGGTCTTACTCTGTCACCCAGGTTGGAATGCAGTGGCACAATCATGGCTCACTGCAGCCTGGACCTCCTAAGCTCAGGTGACCCTTCTACCTCAGCCTCCTTAGTAACTGGGACTACAGCTATGTACCACTGTGTGTGGTTAGTTTTTATTTTATTTTATTTTTTGTAGAGAGGAGGTCTCGCTATGTTGTCCAGGCTGGTCTCAAACTCCTGGACTCAAGCAATCCTCTTGCCTCAGCCTCCCAAAGTGCTGGGATTACAGGCATCAGCCACCATGCCCAGTCTAGCTATGTATTTTTTAAAAATCTGTTACATTAACTACATTAAGAAAATTAGCCTTAATCCAATTTCTATTAATAAAATATATTTTCATTCAAATGATTTGGGAGTAATAAACACAAAATCCAATATCCAGAGTGGATTTAAGACAACAGTGCAATTCGAGGAACTAAATAAAGTTCTAGTAACTTCCTTTGGCTGGACCATAAAGGATTTACTGGCTGAGCAGATCTCATGGTATTGAAATATATTTACAGCGGTTTTTATAATATTAGAAGCTGGACTTCTGGGTCTGCTTAGAAAGCTACAAAGAGTATTGCTTCCAATCTAACAGTAAGAAAGAGCCAAATGATCATTCGCATCATAACTTTTCTTGAGTCCATCATACAGCTGGTGTTGGAGGCCACCAAGTAGACAGAAACTAGGGAGGGAGAGCCTTCCATCCACCCAGAAATATGGGACACCAGCAACAGCCCATCTGAGAGATAATCAGGGGAGGAAGATGGAGCCGCCACATACAGCCATGAGAAAAACACAGATAACTGTTTTAACAAATTGTTCAGGGCTGAGCATGGCTACCATGAGAGCGGGAGACCCTGGGAAGTGCAGACACAAAGAGATGTGACCTCTATTGGCAGGCAGCCCTCCAGCAACATCTATGACACTCACAGGAAAGTAGAGGCTAGGACCTGAGAAAGTCTCCCCATAGTGCAGGTCTGGGGGTGCACAGCCACACAACAGGCAAGATGGCAGCAACCCTCAAGGAGGAAAGGAGGCTGTGGGAGGGCTGGAGACCACAGTCAGAGCCACATGGAAGGACAGCAAGGTGGTAGCAGAGAAGGGACAAGAATATAACCCTGGACTCCGGGGGTAGGAAGTCATCCTGGGTGTCTCCTACTGCTTAGGGTTTTACATATTCTTTCCTATTGGTTTCCCCATTGTATAAATGAAAAAAATAATCCACCCAAGAGATCACACAGGTGTGTGTGACTCCAAAGCTCTGGCATTTACTGCCAGATGCAGCACATCTGGATTCACAAAAGCCTTGTGGACCCAATAAAGGAATACCACTGGGCATTGTCATAGGGGATGGCAGATTCCTATGAACTGCACAATGGCCTTAAAATGCCCTGATTGACCTGTGCCCACCTGTAGGCTACACTGGTTTATACTTGTTGATAGACATTTTGGTCAATGACACAGAAGCTTTGCTTATTCAATTTATGTTAAATAAAACTAGCACTAACAATGAAAGACCAGGCCGGGCTTGGTGGCTCAGCCTGTAATCCCACGCTTTGGGAGGCCGAGGTGAGTGGATTGCCTGAGCCCGCGGGTTCGAGACCTGCCTGGGCAACTTGGTGAGACCTCATTTCTACAATAAAAATAAAAAAATTAGCCGGGCGTGGTAGTATGTGCCTATAGTTCCAGCTACTTGGAAGGCTGAGGCGGTAGGATCGCCAGAGCCCAGCAGGTCGAGGCTGCAGTGGCCGGGAGCGGCCACTGCACTCCAGTCTGGACGACAGAGTGAGACTCCAACTCAAAAAAAACCCCCAAAAAAACAAAAAAAATGAAAGACCAATATAAGATTATGAATTCTCTTGAGACTGGAACACTGGCCTACAGTTGATGAGGAGGGGATGCAGAGTTCTGCATTTAGATGGAAACCAAGCAATGGCAGACACATAGAATGGAAGAAGCTGGTAGATATGGGTGTGTGAAGAAAATCCAGAAGGTTTAGTGGATGACCAATTCAAACTGAGCCAGCACCCAGGGCTGCTGAGGAAAGGTGTAACACAACAGAGGTGAGGTTTGTAGAAGAATAAAGTCATATGCCAGGAGGCTACCACATTGCTATTTTTTGTACTGCATGGTTAGAAAGATTAGAAATCAGTGTTGATGGATTGGAAATTGTGTCCCCAAGGACTATCTGTAGTTTAGCTTGGACTGGATGACATGGCAACTGTCTTTAAATACCCGAAGAGTTTCCACAGGGAAGTCAGAATGTGTGGCTCAAGAAAGCAGTGTACAAGCATGTGGTTAATGGTGGGTGACACGGATCCCAGCAAGGATGGGTTTCCACCAACTCCAGGGTCCAACTATGCCTGGGACACGATGCTCCCTCTGCCTCCAGAAGAATCAGAAAAGAGACTGTGATGTCAGTAACACTTTTAACATGACCTTGCCGTCTCCACAAGGCTAGGATTCTATTATCTTATCATCATGAAACTCAAAACGCTGTTCACCTCTCACCCCATTGTGGGTCACCTGAGGTGATCACACAAGAGGAACATGCCAATGACTCTAAGACCAAAGGGCTCACAGCGTCTCCTCTCCTCATCACTCAGCCAGCATCTCTTGGGACACATGGAGCCCCAGTCTCCATGCAGTTTAACTTTCCTTAGTAACACTACCTTCATCTCAGAATCAGTGTGCCCTAAGCTTTCTTGCCAATGAACCCCAGTTTCCAACATTTGTACTCCTGCCAGAGGCATGGCCACATGAGCTGCACAAACCATGACTACCATCTTTGATTACTGTTTTTATTTTTCTACATCCAGAAGACCTGTCCTAGGAAGCTTTTCCTGAAAATGTCTCCACATTCCCATTATTCTGTTTCCACCGCAAGCTTCACCTGACAGCTGTGATGATGCACCACCCCCAACCTCCCCATCCTTGTCAATTTCTCTCTTCTCTGAGACTCCCTTCTACACATCACAAGCTACTTCTCTTCATCTTACTGTCCTAATGAGAAACTTTCAGTCGTGTCCCCAGTGTGTTGGGGGCGGGGGGAGGACAAGGGCTCTCTAATGCGTGTGCGTGTGTGTGTGTGTATGTGAGAGACAGAGAGAGAGAGAGAGAGAGAGAGAGAGAGAGAGAGAGAGAGAGAGAGTGTGTGTGTGTGTGTGTGTGTGTGTGTGTGTGTGTAAGCAGGACTGTGGTCAGGGCTCCCCTCAGGGGTAGTAGCTAGAACTACATAAAGTAGGGAAACATGCCCACCCTCATACAAGCACAAAGGAAGCCTAGAGATCTGTGATTAGCATCCTGGAGCACAGCTGGAAGAATGACATTCAACAGGGCTGACAGAAAAATAGAGAGAACTGACTAGGTATGGAGGCTCACACCTATAATCCCAGCACTTTGGGAAGCTGAAGTGGAAGGATCACTTGAGGCCAGGAGTTTGAGACCAGCCTGGAAAACAAAGCAAGACCTTGTCTTTACAAAAAATAGAACAATAAGCCTGGTGTGGTGGCATGTGCCTGTAGTCCCAGCTACTTGGGAGGCTGAGGCAGTAGGATCACTTAAGCCCAGGAATTCAAGGCCACAGTGAGCTGCGATCCTGCCACTGCACTCCAGCCTGGGTGACAGAGTAAGACTGCATCTCAAAAAGAAAAACAAAAACAGAGTGAGGCAAGCCAACGTGGACAGCAGTGCAGAGAGGGCAGCTTCTGTGACAGCACCCCTGAGGCATCCCTAGAGAACCAGCAAGGAGGTGAGAGTTTCCAGTCATAGGTCCCTGGGGCCTTCCCCATGGACTAGAAGGAGATTCCCTACAGATACAGAGGCAGACTTTTTGTGTTAGGGTGATGAAAGGCCCTGCTGTACACACTGACTCACCTTACCCCGATTAACTGCAAGTCCAGATGTACGAAGAGAGCAAATCTACACCCTGCGATCAGTCATAGATGGGCAACTGCCTTGTACCTCTGACTGGGGTGTTTCAAGATGGGCTCTTGTAAATACAAAGAAATGCTTTATTGAAAACACTTTTGTCTTTCTTTTAAAAAGTCATTATTTGGCTGCAAATGCATCATTTTCTCCTCTGGCCATGAGTCTCAAATATCTCCAAATATGCATTGCACAATGACCCTCTGGCAGGCTGCACAATCACATCTTGTTGCCTTTCATGGAAGAAAAATGAAGAATCAGGAAAACAGAACGACAAGATTTTCCTAACCCAATATTTCCTTTATCAACTCTGTACCTGTTTATGCCAAAGACAATGGGATGCCAAGTTCAACCTTTCAGGGTAAGAGAAATATGACTCTTACCAAAAAAGAAAATGCTAGTAGGTTCCCTGTATTTCCCGATTTCTTAATTTGATGTGAACTGGGAAAGCCTATTGTGGCTGTATTGACCAGTCTGTGTGTTTAAGTAGGGGACCAAGGCTTCACTGTCAAAATCTAGGATCTTAGGCTGGTGCATCTGCTGTTCTTCCTGATTCTTTACTGTCCAGATTGGGGGAGGGGGGAGAGTGGCAGATACGGGTTTGGTTTTATAAATAAGAGGTGATCTCATTTAGAACTACATAGACTGGAAATGAACTTGGTGGCTGCTGCCTTTGTTGACTTTCAGTGAGGAGCCTGGAGTTGAGCAGGGTGACTGGGGCCCATCACCTGACGTCACAGTTAGTAGAACAGGCTGTCATGTCACTTCCCGGTGTTCTCCTTTCTGACAACATTATAAGCTCCTAGGTACAGGCTGACCCCTGGCCCTATTTACTTGTCCTCGTGGTGACCAGCACAGGTCACAGAGACTATTATGGACCTTCCTCTTGAAAAACGGAAGAGGAAGACAAAAGTCCAAACTGATCTGGGGCTGCTGACCCAAGTTGCCAGGGAAGTGGCAAATGCACCCCCTCAGACACAGGCCCTGAGGAGGGGAGCCAGGGCCCTGGAATGCCAAAGGAGAAGTCCACACTGAGTGTGCCATGCAGAGAAAGGAGGCTAGAAAAGCACAATTTCTCCAAAGTCATCTTTGAAGTTTTTAATCTTACTATTTTTTCGTGTTACTTAGAAATGCAATGAGGATTTTCCCATATGTTCCTTCTCGGTCATTTACTTTCCTCACAGAATGATTCCAAAGAAAACTCAACATGATGCTGTTGCAACACAGGAGGCTCTGAGTGCGAGGTGCCATTCTATGATCCCTGTTGTCTTTCTTTCACCTCTTTTTTTCCTTTCCATCACTATGATCTCTTCCTCTCACTTTTTCCCATCTCTCCCTCTTCTCTTTCTCCATGGCTTTCCCTTCCATCTCAGTCTATTTGTGCTGCTATAACAAAATATCTGAGACTGGGTAATTTGTAAAGAACATTTATTTGTTGCAGTTCTGGAGGCTGGGAAGTCCCAGATCCAGGCATGAACTGATGAGGGCCCACTCTCTGCTTCCAAGATGGCACCTGTTGCTATACCCTCTAGGGTGGGGGGAGGAATGCTGTGCCCTCACATGGCAGAGGAGCAGAAGAGTGCGCGCCCACTCCTCCCACAGCCCATTTCATGATGGCATTAATCCATTCGTGAGGGCAAAGCCTTCTTGACCTACACACATCTCAACACTGTTGCATTGAGGATTAAGTTCCTGGCACACAAATTTGAGAGATACATAGGGACCATGGCACAGTCTGTATCTTCTCTCCGGCTTACACTGACTCTCTTCCCTGCTCCCATCCCATCTGCCCTAATCTTCCCCTCACTCGATTCCCTTTCTGGTGATGAGCTAAAAGACAGTCACTTTTTTAAAAAATATATTTTATTTTAAAGATGTGGATTGGGTATACAAGTGGACATCATACAGGTAAAGTTTGGGCCTCCCTTTGGTTCCCACTTTGCCTGGTTTGAGATCAGGTACCCTTATTGACGTTGTGCCCCCCACCTCCTACCCTGGCAGTATCCTGCTACTGCCAATCCTTTCTTATAGTGTTATGGCAAATGTTCAAATTCTGCTAACGAGTGAGAACATGTGGTAGATGGTCACTTGTCTACCGTAAGCATGTTTGATTGTGTTTCCTTTTGGAAATAGGATGGACTAGTTGTTGGTGTTTTATCATGACCATAATAAAATCATTAAGCTATCTTAATTCAGCTCTGACATGCCCCAAAAGTCCTTTTTGAGTCAGAGTCTCACTCTGTTGCCCAGGCTGGAGCGCAGTGACATGCTCATAGCTACTGCAGCCTCTGCCTGATGGGCTCAGGTAATCCTTCTGCCTCAGCCTTCCAAGTAGCTGGAACTACAGGCATGCTCTACCATGCCCAGCTAACTATTTTATTTTAATTTATTTATCTAGCTATTTATTTATGTATTATTGTAGAGATGAGGTCTTGCCAAGTTGTCCAAGCTAGTCTTGAACCCCTGGGCTCAGGCAATTCTCTTACCTCTGCCTTCCAAAGTGCTGGGATTTCAGGTGTGAGCCACCATACTGTCCCCAAAAGTCCATTTTTATGGCAAAATCTCCTCCCATCTCCCTAGCTTTTGGGGTCCTTGAGACCATTCAGAGCACCTTGGGGAGGGAGCCACTTCCCAATAAACATAAAAGTTAGAAAGGCTTCCCAGCAGAAACAAGGAAAAAGGAGAAAACACTGAAACAGAATATGAGATTTAAATCTTCCCTCAGCCTAGTAGGCTGGGCATTCCACTCAGCATCTGAGGTCACCTACATCAGTTTCAAAATATAGCCACTTCTATTTTCCACAGAAAACAAAGCCAAAAATTAAGAAAAAAAATATTCAGTCTCCTGAGGGAAACGATAGCTGTTTCTAATATGAAATGAGGAAAAAATTATCTCATCAATAAGTACTGGAAAAATGAAGGCTGAGGGGAAGATGTGAGGGTCGCTCAAGAGCCTAGGATCCCATGAGTATTCACATGCCAGCACCAGCCACAGAGCAAGGGCCCTCCGGTTTTCAAAAGGGCACCATCACCAGGATGCTGGGGAGTCTGAAAGGGAGTCATGCTCATCCCGAAGTTAAGTCAGGGCTGAGCACTGCTGAAGGATGGCAGAGTTTTTGGCAAGCAGGTCATGCGAGGGGCAAGACTGGGGCTGAGTCTTCAGCAGAGCATGAGGCTGGTACCTGGCAGCCCCACCAGGCCTCCCTGCCTGCATCAGGGTGGGCAGTGAACACAGGAGTGGGGAATGGGGTAGGCTGAGCACATGCTCAGCTGGAACCCCGGAAAGCTATGCTGATTCTGTGGCCTGTTTATTGTAGGTGCAAGTTCCACATCTAGACCCTCAAGATCCTCCCTGAAACACCATGTTGCCCACTACAGCCGCTCTGGTCTCCTCCGTGACCCATATCCCCACTGCACTCCAACCTGGATGTACCTGCACCTGCTTAGGACAGGATCCTTCCTACTTCTTCCCCAATCCCCCTCCAGCCAGGTCCCTAACAGTCCCCCTGAGAACCCATGGGGGACCACACCAGAGCCTCCCCCAGCTGTAGGCACACCTCGAGCGACATCCGCTCCTTGACAGCACTTCCAGAGAGGGTGGGGACCTCACAGCCAAGGGGAAATTAGCTGGATT
Organism: Tarsius wallacei; assembly: GCA_963574415.1. Classification (NCBI taxonomy): domain Eukaryota; kingdom Metazoa; phylum Chordata; class Mammalia; order Primates; family Tarsiidae; genus Tarsius; species Tarsius wallacei. Next base: position 27,648 of record CAUYQG010083346.1, read on the forward strand.
CACATAATCAAGCACTATTTCCCCAACTACAAGACGGAAACAACATCATTTACCCGATAGTGGCTTCATAAGGATTAAGTGAGATAATGCTAATAAAACGTCTAGTATAGGGCCTAGTGCCTGGTAAATCTTTAATAATTGTTGGTTATTTTGATAATTGATAATACAGCTGAAAGGCAATCTTAAATTATTTCATCTATATATAAGAATATGCATATACATATATACAACATATATGCACTTAGGTAACTAAGTATATGTAAACATGAAATATAGGAGGTATACAGATCCTGTATCTATGGTATCATTCTTAAATTAAATATTAAAAACCAGGCCAGGTGCAGTGGCTCATGCCTGTAATCCCAGCACTTTTGGAGGCTGAGGCGAGAGGATTGCTTGAGCCTAAGAGTTCAAGACCAGCCTGGACAACATAGCAAGACCTCATCTCTACAAAAAAATAAAAAAACTTAGCAGGCATGGTGGCATGCGCCTGTAGTGCCAGCTGCTTGAGAGGCTGAAGCAGAAGGATCACCTGAGTCCAGGAGATCGAGGCTACAGTGAGCCATAATGGTGCAACTGCACTCCAGCCTGGTGGTCAGAGAACCTGACTCAAAAAAAAAATGCATACACATATATACAATATATATATGCATTTAAGTAACTAAGCATATATGAACATAACAGGAGGTGCATACATATAGGTATGGTAGGAGGCCCTGGTAGGAGGCCACGACCCAGACACCGTGGCCTCCTACCCCATACCTATATGTATGGTATCATGTTTGAATTAAACATTATCAACCAAAGGTGCCAAAGGCATTTGATGAAAAATAGAAATGCATTAAAATTTCTTAAGTGATTTGCAATTTAATGTATTTTAAAATCTATAAAGTAGTAGTCCTCATTAAGCTGTAACAGGGCTGGGGCAAAGCTGAATACAGCTTCCTTCTGCAAAGCTTTCTCAAAGAGGATTTTTAAAAAGGAAGGCATAGGATATGCAAATGAAACACGCTATCCAGTCACCACTTTCTCTTACCTTTGACCCAATAAGCGTGTACAGCCACTGAATGGTTTCGTTATGGTTTATCACTCCATTCATCCCATCCACATACAACATAATCTGGCCCAAGGCTACAGAAAAGGAGAGAAAAAGTAGACATTACGATTTTATATATAAATAATAATCCCTAATCATCATCATGTTAATCCAGATTTTCCTACTGTAGGGGCACAGTATGTTAAGAACCAAGTCTGGCCGGACTCGGTGGCTTAGCCTATAATCCCACGCTTTGGGAGGCCGAGGTGAGTGAATTGCCTGAGCTCGTGGGTTCAAGACCCGCCTGGGCAACTAGGCAAGACCTCATCTCTATAATAAATCAAAAAATAAAATTAGCCGGGCGTGGTAGTGCACGCCTGTAGTTCCGGCTACTTGGAAGGCTGAGGCGGAAGGATCACTGGAGCCCAGCAGGTTGAGGCTGCGGTGGCTGGGAGGGTGCCACTGCACTTCAGTCTGGGCGACAGAGTGAGACTCCAACTCAAAAAAAAAAGAACCAAATCTGAAGAGAATTCTTGAGCTCTGAAATTAGCTAAATTCCATTTCAGAGAGAAAGTGTCGGGCTATTCCTGGTGCCTAAAGGATACAATTAAGGCACCAATCCAGTGATTGTTGTTTCTGTGTGCCTTGATGTATAAATGCATGTTTTCCTGTTTCTATATCTGTGTGTAGTCCCAGACAGGACAACGTTATCTATGAGACAGTGTCTGGGTCATGGCTTCCTACCAGGGCTAGGAAGACACATGAAGCTTCTAAAAGTGACTTGCCCAGTGGCCCTGCCTGCAATCAGCAGGTTCCAAATTCTATGGGATTATCCTAAGCTAATGCAATTTTATTCCTTCAGGTAAGCAATAAACATGTACTTAAATATTATTTGTAATTCCTTTCAAAGATTTTTAGGTAAAAAATGCTATATATCATGAAAATAAACCATTTGTCACACATCATATCCTAAATTCTTAGTTTAGAAAAATATAGTTACCACAGACTGTCATTATTCTCCAAAAAGAAAATACAAGCTGTTATTTTTTAAGCAAATATGAGCTCCATTTTTTTAGCCCATTAGTATCCAAAAATTTAGATTCTAGATAATGAACAAACAAAAGTTTTGTACCCTAAATAAGACTTTTTAAAATCACATTTAACCTCCTAATCATCCTTTACCCATAATTAATTGGCATGACATTGACTTTTTTTAAACATTTTTTTCTGCTGTTAACAGTAGGGCATCCCATTTTTTAAAAATGGAAAAATACAGAAGAGTAATGTGAAAATAATTCATATTCCCATAACTTAAGGACAATCATTCTTAATATATTGATATATTCTCTTATAGTCTTTATATACATCAAACACACAAAGTTTATATTTAACTTGTAGGAAACAGTCTATATGAAATGATATTGATTAAAAAGAGCAAAACAAACTCATGAGTATACACAAATTACAAGTACACAAATATTTGTGTGATACTAAAAAACTTATTATTATCCTATCCAACAAGACATCAAATAACAAAACCACATAATTATTCTGAGAAAACTATGCTCCTAAATAAGTAAAAATTCAACAATTAAAAAAACTGTTTGGTCATATACTTGACACAATAAACAGTTTAGTTTTGGAAATAATAGATCCATATTCTATTTAATGGTAAAACACTGGAGATATTCCTACTAAAATCAGAAATAATTTTTAAATGATGCCCACTAAGCACATAATTATTTAACACTGCTATAGAATTTCAGGCAAATTTAATAAAATATAAGTAATAATAAGAGGTTGATAGATGGGAACAAATACATAATATTGTCATTAATTTGCAAGTAATATTATATGTGCAATTAAAAACGTTCATAGAATTTGTTACAAAAAGATCGTAATTGTATTTCTCATCCCAATGAGAAAATCATACGTAACATACAAAGAAAAATTTGATATGAAAATATAATACTAGATAAGTGGACATCCAACAACAAATATTATAAAGGATTGAATTCTCTCTTGTTTAAGCAATTCATACAAACTGGTAAGAAAATATCAAATGTCTAGAGAAAAAAAGACAAAAGCATTTTGTACAACAGATGACAAGCTGGCTTATAACAAGATGCAAAATTTTTCATTCTCACTATAATAAAGCAAATGCAAATTAAGACAACAATAAGGTATGACTAGGTATCATAGAGAGGTTAAGTAACTTCGTACATTGCTGGTGGCAAGGCAAACTGGCAGATACTCTGTAAAAAAGGCTATGGTCTTCCCTCCATGCCAGACTTTAAGGAGATACTTAACATGTGTTATTAATAGAACAGACCTGTGTATGAAGAATTATTATCCCTATTTAACAGAGGAAAAAAATGGAGGCTCTGAGAAGTGAAAGAATGTGCCCAAAATCTCCATCACTAGCAAAGTGGCAGAACCCACCCCAGCCAGGGTGAGCAGGCTTCCACGTGTCAGCACCAAGAGCCTGAAAGTCCTCTTAAAACCTTTCCCCAGTAATTGTGATTTGGGAAATCTATACTAGGGAACTAACTCTAACCAAACAAGCAAACAAGCAAAGAAAAGGGGAGCAAAGGTACTCACTGAGGCGTCATTTAAAATATCAGAATAGTAACTAAAACCCAAAACGCCTATCATGGTTCTAGAGTTACGGTATACACAAAGTTATGTCTTACTCTGTAAAATGTCTCTGATAAAATAATTAAAAAGCAAATATCAAACTGCAAACATCTCATAAGTCAATAAAGCACCCAAACCTTCATATGTACAAAGAAAAGGGAAATCCACAAAATCATACGCATTAGGATTTAGTGTATGTTCTTTGGATGTATGTTTTCCTATGTGTTCTATTTTCCCAGTTTTCCAATATGAGTATCTATTACTTCTATAATGGAAATGTAAACAAATATATTAAAAGGTACAAAAATAAGACTGGATAACGTTTTTCTTTGTTTTTAGAATTTTTTACAAGTGCACCCCTTTTCAGCACACCCCTCCTTCCTTCAGAAAGATGCAGCCCTGACTCCACAGAAAAGCTCTGAGAATTCAGCACATTCTACCCCATATTTTTCCCTTTTCTTCCTTCCTCCCCTCCCAAGACAAATTGGCAAATCTCCAGGAAAGGTAGTTTGCTCCATAGTCCTTTTCATGTTCTGAGTTCCCCTGCCAGCCTGAGGCACATTCTAGCATCTTCCTCTAAACCAGCATAAAGGCACAGGGGAGAGATTAGGAAGACTCTTCGGCCTTCTAGAAGGTATATCTGCAGGGAAGACCCTGCCCCACAAGGCTGAGAAGCCAGGACTGAAGGTCACCACCCTAACGGCTCAGGGAAAGGCAAATTAAAAACCAACTTGATCAATTCCCCACCAAGATTTTAGTAACTGATCACATCGGAAGGGGTGTGTCCCCAGTTATTCTCCAATTAGACATTCACATCTAATGGAATTTGTGTCTCTGAGAATACTGATTTGTCAAAATATCTTGGTAACAAAAAACTTTTCCACCAGATTGTTTGCACCTTAACCCTAATACTAAGGCAACCCCTGCCGTAAACCCACTCCAGACACAAGATGGCGCTAATAGACGCATCTCGCCCTGAAGAGCAAAAGCCCACCAATCTCAACGTGAGCCTGAAGATAAAATCCACGCAGATTTTAGAAAAGGGGATATCCTGTAAACACATGTGGCTGGGTCACAGGAGCCATGAAAGCTAGTGATTTGCATGTTTGAGAAGAGACCGTTCCGGGTGCATTTCTTGTTTTTCCACTTGTGGAACTTACTCTAGGGCATTACTGATTCGTTTTTCTGTGCCTCTGTTTCTTCATCACAAAAATGAGAAAGTAATACTGTAGTACCTATTTCGCAGGGACTGAGTACAGTGCCTGGCCCACAGGAAAGTGCTCAATAAATGTCAATCATACAAACTACCTTGCTGAATTCAAATCTATTACCTACTGAGCAGAAGCATACGCTACACATATCTCAAAGACACAATGGGCACGTGAGACCTGGGGGCTAAGCTTATTCAGCGGTCAGTCCCAAGATGGTAGAAGGATGCCTCCCTTAGCCCAAAGTCACACAGATTTTCTCCTGTTTTCTTCTAAAAATGTTATAGTTTGGCTTTTGATATTTAGTTACTTGATCCAATTTGAGATAATTTTTGAACAAAGTGAGGCTTAGATTGAAGTTCTTTTTTTTCAGATCTAGCATCATTTGTCAAGACAGTATCTTCTATTTCATTGCTCTGGCAAATTTGCAAAAAAAAAAATCAACTGGCTGTGTTTGTGTGGACCTATCTCTGTTCCATAGGTCAGTCTATACCTTTGTCAGTACCCTATCTTGAATACCGTAGCTGTACAGGACAGCTTAAAATCATGTAGTGTGATTTCTCCTGTTTCATTCTTTTTCAAAATTGTTTTGCCTTTTAATATAAATTCTAGAAGCAGCTTGTCTAAATCAACAAGAATTCTTTCTGGAAATGGTGGGAATCTATAAATAAACTCTGGGAGAGCTGACATCTTTACTATGTTGAATCTTCTAATCCATCATTATGTCTATTTATTTAGATTTTCTCAGATTGCTTTTATTAGTGTTTTGTAGTTTTCAGCTATAGATTCAATACGTGTTTGTTTGGGGGAATATTTTTTATTTCTTTTTTGCCAACTTTATTCTTTGGAAGTACTGCCAATAGTGTTTTTAAAACTCTTCCATTCCAAATTGTTTATTATTAGTATATAGAAATAAAATAGCTTTTCTTGTGTGTTGGCCTTATATCCTACAACTTTGTTAAACTTATCAATTCTAAGTTTAGATTTATTTTTTGCTTTGTTTTTATAGATTCCCTGGAATTTTCAATACAGACAAAAATGCTGTCTGTCTGTGAACAACAACAATTTTATTTCTTCCTTTCCAACCTGCATCATCCTTCTCTCTGTGTACTGGTTAACACTTTTAGCTAACATTCAATAGGAGTGGTGAGAGTGGACACCCTTGCCTGGTTCCCAATATTAGGAGGAAGACATTAATGATCATTCATCATCAATTATGATGTTAGATGTAAGTTTTGGGATAGTACCTTTTATCAAGATGAGGAAGCATCCTCCAACCTCTAGTTTGTTAAGAGTCCTTTAAATCACAAATGGATGATGAATTTTGTCAAATGCTTTTTCCCCCCCGGTAACTGGTAAGATTAAGTGGTTTTTTTTCTTCAGACTATTAATGTGGTAGGCTACACTGGCTGAATTTCAAATATTAAATGAGTCTTGCACCCCTTTTGACCATGGTATATTATTCTTTTTATATATTGCTGGATTTGATTTGCTATTATTTTGAAGATTTTTGCATCTCTGCTCATAACAGATATTGTTTCGTAATATTTTGTGTCTGGCTTTCATATCATGGTGATGCTGGCCTCATAAAACGAATTGGGAAGCGTTCCCACCTCTTCTGTTTTCTGGACGGGATTGTGTAAAATTGGTTTTATTTTGTCTCCAAATGTTTGGTGGAATTCACCAGGAAAGCATCTGGGACTGGAGACTCCTTTTTCAGAAGGTTAACTGCAAATTAAATTTCCTTCATAGCTACAGTTAATAGTTACAGTAATGGGACTAGTCCAGTTATCTCTCTCATTTTGGATGTGTTTTGGTAGTTTGTGGTTTTTAAGAAATTGATACATTTAAGGAATTGGTTGATTTCATTTAAGGTGTTGATTTTGTGTGCTAGGAGTTGTTCATAGTATTCTGCTATTATTTACTGTATTTCATTACTATGTTAAGAAAGGGTTTTATCACAATAAGCATCTTCTTCCCTTTTTTCCTTGTCATTCTTGGTGGTTAATTTTACTTTTCTTTTCAAAGAACCAGTTTTTTCTTCCATTAATTTTTCTCTATTCTTTCTCTGTTTTCAATTTCATCAATTTCTACTCAATATTTCCTTCCTTCTACTTCAATCTTAAAGAAGACATTTATATTATTGATTCGAGTATTTTCTTCTTTTCTAATATGTGCATGTATGTAATGCTATCAATTCCCTTCCATTCATGGCCTCAACTACATCCCACAAATTTTGATATGTTGTATTGTCATTTTCATTTAGTTAAAAATATTTCCTATTTTCCAATGAAAATTCCTCTTCAAGACACAGGTTGTTCAGAAATATGTTAATTTTCCAAATGTTTGGACATGTTTATGTTATCCTGTGATTGATTTGCAGCTTAATTCTATTATAGTCAGCATATCACATCATATGATTTTAATTCTTTTAAAATTGGTATGGTTTTAGAATCCAGGATATGATCAATCTTGGTGAATATCTCATGTGTATTTAGAAAGAATGTGTATTCTGCTGTAGTTGGGTACAGTGCTCTAAAAATGTCCATTAAAACTAGTTGGTTGATGGTAGCATTTAGTTCCTCTCTAGTCTTGCCGATGTTCAGCGTATCAGTTTTACTGATTACCAAAAGAGAAGTGAAGACTCCAACTACAACCGAATTTTCCTATTTCTTATTTCAGTTTTTTTCCATTTTTGCTTTGTGTGTTTTGAAGCTCTAGTGTTCTGGTTTTGTCATTATAATGGCTACTTTATCCCTGACCTTTTTTTTTTTTCTCTCTGAAGTCTACTTCCTCTAATATTAACATAGCCACTTCAGTTTTCTTTTGATTAGTGCTTGCATGTTTTCTTCCTTGTACCCTTTTGTTTTAAAATTACCTATAGCATTATAATTAAAGTGAGTATCTTGCAGGCAGTACTTAGTTGAGTTTTGTTTTGCTTATCCATTCTGATAATCTCTGACTTTTAATTACTATGATTAGACCCGTCATATTTAATATAATTTTTGACGTGGTTGAATTTAGGTCTATCATTTCCAATCTACTGCTGAGCCTATCTGGTGAGGTTTTTTACTTTGGTTATGGTATTTTTCACTTCTAAATTTTCCATTGGGTTCTTCTTTACATCTTCTATTTCTTTGCTAAGACTTTTTATCTTTCTATTCATCTCTAGCATTCACTCTTACTTCCTGAAGCATTTTTATAACAGTTGCTTTAGAGACTTGACAAATTCAATATCTGTGTCACCTTGACCCTGGGTCTGATGACTCATCTTTTCCCACGCAAGTTGAGATTTTCCTAGTTTATCGTATGCCAAATAATTTTGGCTTAACTCCTGGATATTTTGAAAATAATGTTATGAAACTCTGGGTTTGTTAAAATATTACAAAAAATATAGACATTTTTATTTATGCAGGCAATTAACCTGGTTCAGTTTGAGCCACAAGTTCTGACCTACCTTCTGTGGGCTGTGTCGCCAACACCAGTTTAGGTTCCAAAGCTCTTGCAGTGCCCTCTGGATTGGTCCTATATATGTACCACAGAGTGGCCAGTCCGGGACAGACCTAGGCAGAAGTCTATCTGGTTGTTCAGCTTTCAAAGTCTTTGGTGTGCTGTTTGGGGCCACATTTCATGTCTACACAGTCTGAGGCAAGCACGGGGATTCATATAAAACTTCATGGGTCCTGTGCCTGAGCTTCTCCTTCTCCATTATTTCCTGGATGCTTTTAAGTTCCCCGGGGCTCCCCTTCTCAGTCCTTCAGAGCTGGGGCATTATTCAACCTGTTCAGTCCCTTACTTTCTGTGACACTGTCTACATTTGGGGCCATGCAGTAGAACAGAGAAGGGAAAAATAGATCCCCGTTTCTCCCAGAGTGAAAGTTTCCACCTCCCTCAGAGTTGTAGGTGCCTATAGGCCCCCATTCTTCTCACCCATCACCACAGCTGTTCTCCCCATGGGATGACCTGGTGGCAGAGGTGTAAGAGAACAGAGAAAAGAAAGAGAAACATGGGGAATTTTAGTGTCTGAAGTCTTTTTTCCTCTGACTCAAGCCAGAATGGGCAGATTCATCTGGAGCCCTCTCTGTCTACTTCTGAGTTTCAGGCTGATTTGAGGCCAGATCAGAGAATACAGAAGAAAAGTGTTAAAAGCACTATCATTTCAATACTGTTTAAAATCCTAGTTTTCGTCCCTAATCTGCCTGGTGCCATTTACTCTTCTGAGTCTTCCCACAGTTGCTCTGTGTACCTTTTCCCAGGTTTTATAGTTGTATTCACTGGGAGAGGCAGGGTCCTGTGTGCTTACTCCATCTGACCCCAAAATGAAACTCTCCCCTGCTCTGTTTTAGAATAAGAACTCCAGCAGCAATGTGGAAGGTGGCCTGGAGCAGGCAAGTCCTGTGGCTGAGTCCACTCAGAATTTGGCCTCAGCAGTCTAAACTATTAGTTTCAACCCTTTATCCTCTTTTTCCCTTCTCCACGTCTTCCTCCCTCCCTTCCTTTTCTTCTTTCTTATTCTTTTATTTTTTTTATTTAAAGCTAGAGCCCCTTTACTCCAAGTAATTATTAAAAAGAAACGGAACATAGATAACTGATAACTCCCAGGTGCTTTGCTGAAAGCCATTCTGGAGGGTTTTTCACTTATGCATTCATTCATTTTTTGAGTCAGGGTCTCATTCTGTTGCCCAGGGTGGGGTGCATTGGCATGATCATGACCATCATAGCTCACAGCAGCCTCGACCTCCTGAGTTCAGGCGATCCGTCCATCTCAGTCTTCTGAGTAGCTGGGACTACAGGCACACACACCACACTTGGTTAATTTTTAAATTTTTTTGTAGAGATGAGGTTTCACTATGTTACCCATGCTCGTCTCTAACTCCTAGGCTCAAGTAATCCAAAAATGCTGGAATTACAGGTGTGAAACACTGTGCCCAGCCTATCCAAGGACCTCTTAAAAGGAAGCTGAGCATAGACAAGGGACTCCCAGGTGCTTTGCTGGAAGCAGTTCTGGAGGGTTCTGACTGTGCTTCCACCTCAACACTGGACACTCCCCACCCTGACCATCTCAGTAGTCCCTAAGGGTCCCTGTTAACAGAACGCAGCACCCAGTCACCCAGGCCAGACACTGAAGGCTCACTGTATACCTGCATTTTCAAATACCACTAGTAAGTTATGGAATCAATCTAAAGAGTCCAGATCAGTAATATATTTTTACTATTAGTTAAAACACTATAGAAAATAGAGTACATTGCATTTATTAAGGGAAGGATTATTTTATTTTATATAAATGTACATTGTTTTCCTGTATGTCTCCAACCAAAAAAGTGTGGCATTTACCCTCCCAGACGCCTTCATTTCCCTCCTCCTTCCCTGCCAGTGAGCCACCTGGTTCCCTCTGTTTTTCTTCTGAGACAGGCCTTGAAAGCACCTTCTCTCCCCTCCACTATTGCCTCACGTCCAACTTCCATCATATCTCCTGGATTGTAGCAACTGCTGGCTCCAGTTGGTCTCCCACCTTGGACTTCCATCCCTTTCCAAATCCATAATAGATATTGTTTCCACTGAATTTTCCAAAGCATCAAACATGTCAGCTGGCGATGGAAAACATTCCAACTCCCTCTCGCTCAGGGCAAGGTGCAGGGTCCACACGCCCCCAACCAACCTGCTGGCCTTTTAGTTTCTTGCTCTGACCACCTGGGCTCCTTTGTCTCTGAACCTTTTCTGCTACAATCCAGGGCTTTGATTCTAAGCCTAACAACTTTCAATTAGTTCAACATGCCTTATGTGCCCAGGCATGGTGGCTCACGCATGTAATCCCAGCACTTTGAGAGGCTGAGGTGGGAGAATTGCTTGAGCCCAGGAGTTTGAGACCAGCCTAGGCAACATAGTGAGACCTTGTCTCTACAAAAAAAAAAAAAAAAAAAAAAATCCGAAAAATAAGCTGGGCGCACATGGTATTGCACACCTGTAGTCCCAGCTACTCAGGAGGCTGAGGTGGAAGGAACACCTGAGCCCAGGACGTCAAGGCCGTTGGCCATTATGCCACTGCACTCCAACCTGGGCTACAGAGTGAGACCCTGACTCCAAAAAAAAAAAAGCCTTGCATTTAAGAGAAGTCCATATAAAATATATATATTTTACAAACCAGAGCTAGACTTGATTTTTTTTTTTAATAAAAAGGATATCTTACACATTGGAGACATACAAGAATCCAATCCCAAATCAGTTAATCACTCACTTGGTCAAGTCCTTCCCTTCAGTCAAAACACTAAAAATTAGGCCACGTTAGCCGGGCTCGGTGGCTCAGCCTGTAATCCCGCACTTTGGGAGGCTGAGGTGAGCAGATTGCCTGAGCCCGCACGTTCGAGACCCACGTCGGCAACTTGGCGAGACCTCATCTCTACAATAAATCAAAAAATCAGCTGGGCATGGTAGTGCGTGCCTGTAATTCCGGCTACTTGGAAGGCTGAGGCGGAAGGATCCTTGGAGCCCAGCAGGTCGAGGCTGCAGTGGCCGGGAGAGGCCACTGCACTCCAGTCTGGGTGACAGAGTGAGACTCCAACTCAAAAAAAAAAAAAGATTAGGCCACGGAAGACATTGAAAGGTAATCCCTTCCAGGCAGAGTCATCTGACTTTTTAAATAAAGAGCTCTTAAATATCGCTGCCCTGTGCGACCTTCTAATCAATCCCTTACTCATTCCTTCCTTTTATTCTACATAATAGTGACACTAAGGTCACCTGTATTCTTTAAATGGGCACAGAGATTCAAGAACCACAATACTTTCTCTTAAGCAAATTACATAGCTTAGGCCTAAATATTCTTAATGCAACTTTTCAAAAGCATTGTTATAACTATAGATATACAAGGGGGGACCCCCCAAAAAACCTGGATTTATAAAAAATTGTGTATTCTTGCATGTTTAAACTTCAGTCACTTTCAAAGTATTCTCCGTTTGGTGTAATGCATCTTATCAAGACGCTTTTTCTACTGCTCAAAACAGTTTTTGAACTTGCTTCTGCTGTTTTTTGTTTCACCTCCTCCACATAGGCAAAAACATTTCCCTCTAGGACTTTTTTCATTGGGGAAACCAAAAAATGTCCCTTGAGGCAAAATGGGGTGAATAGAGTGGGTGGGGCATGGGGGTTATGTTGTTTTTTGGTCAAAAACAAAGAGCTCTTAAATATCTCAGCGAGGTATGGGTAGGAGGCGCTGGAAAATCACCCACCATGAAGTGGGCAAACATGTTGAAAGAATCTCCAAAAAATTCATTGAAACCAAACACAGACTCTCGCAACATTAGCTGATACACATGCTGAAGGGGTCCTAGAACACTTACCTAGCAGGGGAAACCTGTACTACAAGGGGCCCCACCCTCCAAAAGATAATCCCATTTTGCGGGGGGGGGGGGCTCCCTTGTATCACACATTTAACTACAAACCAGTCCTTTCTGTATATTCGGCAAGGATTTTTCTTTTTTAATTGAGTATCCACTTGCATATTTGAGGCTACAGAGGTCCCATGAACACACAAGACTCCTCGCACTGAAGCCCGAGGATCTGGTCTTCCCAACCTTGGGCTGGCTTTTCTTTTATAAAAGCAGGATGATGGAAAACTTTTCTAGAGCTATTGTACAAGATCAGATAGTTTACCATGTGAGAAAGTGACTGGAAACCATTCCTGTTTATTTCTACCAAAAGTGCACAAGAAATACATGAAACATATGAAAAAGTAAAGAAAATATTCCTCCATAACAAAGATCAGTGGCCTCTAGGATTTTGCATTTTTTTGTGGCGGGGACCTGTTATTTGTCCATTGGTCTTGGAGATAGGGCTGTTGGATACCATCAGTTCTTCCAGGAGTCTAGCACTAGGCACCGACACAGGCATGGCTTTCCTCATCCTGAACAGAACAGAGCTCTAACAATCTGCAGTGAGTTTTTAAATCAAAGTTATCTCCAGAAAGAAAAACAAAACAAAACTATTACTACCACTCAAACCTCGTCTTCTGGAAGGGCTAATTCATCTTAAAGAAGGGATTTTTAACCTATTTTAATTAGACCGTTACAACTCACTCTTCTTAACTCTGAAATAGATTTGCCTACCCCTAATTTCCATGATCCACCAAAGCCTGCAGTAAATACTGAAAAGAGGTTGATATTGTTGACATTCTTGGAACTAAATGAAGACCTTGGAGTCCACGTTATTATTTTCTTCTACTTAATTGTCTGCCCTAAATAACAAGCCCCAGTCCAGTTTTCCCCAAGGGCAACTGTCAAAGAAATACTCTTTCAACACGATTACCGCATGAAAATTAAGGAGAATAAGTTGCCAGTTCCAGGCTGGAGACAAGAATTTAATCAACACAAAGAGCTCCAACAAGGTGTCAAAGTTTTGAGTCCCTTGCTGACAGAAGCAGCATTTGCAATGCAAATTTTTCTAAAGCAGTCTTAGAAAGATGACTAACCTCTCCCCACCCCAGAATGCCCATTTCCTCAAAAGGGTCCCCAAGATTAATTTAAAAATAATTCAGACCCAAGATCCTCCCTTAACACTTGCAAGCTTAATCAGTAACTGTCAGAGGCGGCAGGCCCCTCTCCACAAGGCCCCCCAAACAGGGTCACTGACATTGACATGGTTTGTTCTCATGGACCTTCCTTCCCACCAGGACAATACTCAGCCAAGCTTTCTGCATCCTCTTTGCCCATCTAATAATGCACACAGAAGACAGATCTACTTCTGGCCTATTCACCTTCCCATCAGCAGCAAAATTTAAATCCCCAATTCCCTGTTAAAGGTTTAAAAGAAGCCCTCACCAGTCTCCAATACAGAGACAGCCTCATGACCACAGGGCTGCGGCGGCCACAGTTACACTTCTGCGTCTCAGCCTCTCTCGATCTCGCTGTTCTACATTTCCCCCATGTTTTAGATAAGGGGAAACCAAAGAAATGAAGAAAGGTCTAGTAAATTAGCAAGTTTCAAGCCTCTGAAAATTTTTGGCAGACTCCTAGCTTCTCTATGGAAAGAAAAATAGTCATTTTAATGATCTGTTCTATAATGATCTTCCAGGGCTTACAGCCAATGAAACATCGGTGGAGGCTCACAACCTCCCCAAGGCATCTCAGGGCCAGAAGTGGAATGAACCAGAAATGGACTCTGCCAGGGAAGCAGTGGCTAGGACGGTCTTAGCCACTCTTGTGCTCATCTTGGCTCTTCCTGTGAGGACCTGGGATGACCCTGAGTCAGTGACAAAAGCAGCTCGTCCAGGCCTGGGGGTAGGGGGGCATGCAGGAGACATACACTTGGAGCATCTGTTACAAATGGTGGGCATGGTGATGGGCAACGGAGGCAGCAGATAGGAGGCTTGGGGAGAGTCATCAAGCCCAAGCAAGGAGGAATGAGCTCATAGACACCAAATTCAGAGAGGGGCTGCCTGGCATGAACCTGAGTAAAAAGAGAAGGTTTCATGGAGAAAGGACGACAAGAGACATACCTTAAAGAAGGGGGCATGATAGATGAGCTTCGGGGGCATGAGGTACAGGAACAGTTCCTCCGATTTCTGCTTTCAGGACAGAAAACTCATAGGACTCGGACGCTGGGAGAAGCTGCTGTGCTCATTGCCTCCACCATTTCCTGCTGCAACTTACACATTTGCAAAATGGAACACAAGTCCACAAGGGATGGCTGACGGTCAGGCAGTTCTTGTTGATGCTGTCATGCTAATTAACCTCTCTGAATCTCAATGGCATCACCTGAGAGACACAGGCGTCACACCAGAAGACCTCCAAGGCTTCCCAACTCCAAGTGCTAGCCACATTTCAGTAACTATTCCAAAGGCCCTGTGGGGGATGTAATGTGAGTACCTGACACTAGAGGGTGCACGTCTACAAGATGTTTATACCTATATAGTAATCTAAGACTTCGCAGATGTGGTTACACAAATCAGCCTTATTTATAACTCTTTAAAAATTGGGCATCAATAAAAACCAAAAATACGACAATAAGAGTGTATTCTAGTATATTAATTCTATATGTCTACTTAGGATTTCAATGCCTTTAGAATTTTAACTCTGAAAGTCCACAATTTACTAAACTTTCTAACTGACTACAATTATAGCAACCATGATGCATCTGTATCTAGAGACACATGTTGAAGGTATTGGCAAGGCCACAGCACCTGTGTCCTGTGATCACCTGCTGGCAGCATCCCAAGCACTGACAGCCCTTTGAGTCTCACCTTCAGCACCTAATTCACCTGGGAATGGATGTGGAACCACTGACTGGAAATGGTTCCCAACTGCCATCATATGTGGATATATTATTAATAGTATGTATGGGTACATGTAATATATGGGTACACTTTAAAATCATATCAGATACATGTTACAACATGGATGAACCTTGAAAAAACCATTATGCTAAGTGGAATAAACCAGACACAAAAGGGCAAATATTGTCTGATTGCACTTATGTGAACTATCTAGAAAAGGCAACTTTATAGACAGAAAAGGGACTGATGGGGAGGGAGAATGGGGAAATATTGATAACAGGTACAGAATTTCTCTTTGGGGTGATGAAAAAG
The DNA here is from genome assembly GCA_963574415.1 of Tarsius wallacei. Classification (NCBI taxonomy): domain Eukaryota; kingdom Metazoa; phylum Chordata; class Mammalia; order Primates; family Tarsiidae; genus Tarsius; species Tarsius wallacei. The sequence goes on from CAUYQG010083346.1 coordinate 43,105, forward strand.
TTTTGGAAATAGACAGTGGTCATGATGGTACAACATTATGAATGTATTTAGTGCTGCTGAGTTGTATAATTTTAAATGGTTAAAATTCTCTTATATAAATATATGTATGCATATACATACACACACATATACCAGGGGTACCAAAAAATATATACACATTTTAAGAGATGTTTACCATAATCGAAGGTGTCTGGACATTGATGGTAACCACTTTGAGCACCTCTTGTAATTACAGAAGTCAAACGTGACTTGTATTCATCTTATTGAGCATTACAATTTTAATACAGTTTTTCCTTTCTTAAAATGTGTTTACATCTTTTTGGCACTCTCTGTATATATTCACAATAGAAAGTCAAAATAAAATCTTATCAAAAGCACTACTTGGCAAACAACTAATGTCCACAGCAGAAAGTCACAAAAGCAACTAAGACAATGTTTCTGAAGACAAGTGGCCTAAGATGTGTGCTCTAACAGTTCTGAGGGTGTTTCCTTGTGTAGCAACAGGTATGATATTAGTCCACCCTGCAGAGCTGACCAAGGCAACAAGTCTGAGTGTCCAGGACCTATTCTATCACCGTGACCAACACATCAGACTCCATTTATTTATTAGCAATTTTCTGGTGCTATAATTACTGTTCACTGGAAGTAAATTGTCTTTGCCATCCTCATAGTCATTACAGGTTGCCAATGACTCGTATTTTGTTTTTATTTCTAGAAGGATGCAAGCGGTTTTCACGTCATCAGTTACTGAAACTGAATAAAGACTTTAGACCATGCATTCTCAACAGAAGCAAGAAATATGAAAATCGGGTTTGGGGAGCAAAAACATCTTAGATAATACAAAGGTTTATGTTACTCCGTAGGGGCACAGCACATAAACAGATATACAGTATGCCCGTGGAATGTAAATTTCATAGGGGTTTAGGGGTGAGGATGGAGAGGTGATTTTTTTTAATGTATGGAAAGGCTCCTTAGGGAAACAATACTGAAGAAAAGGTTGACAAATTCTGTTTTATAACCTGTAATTCGATAGTTTTTTTTTTTTTAAGACAGGGTCTCATTCTGTTACCCAGGCTGGAATACAGGGGCATGATCACGGCTCACTGTACCTCTGCCTACTGGACTCAGGAAATCCTCCTGCCTCAGTCTCTTGAGTTACTGGGACTAACAGGCTCAAGCCACCACACTCAGTTAATTTTTTAAATTTTCTGTAGAGATGATGTCTTGCCATGTTGCCCAGGCTGGACTCAAACTGCTGGGCCCAAGCAATCCCCTCATCTCGGCTTCCCAAAGTGCTGGGATTACAGGCATGAACCACCGTGCCTGGCCAAATATTTTCCTAAACTTAAAAAAAAAAAAAAAAGACAAAAAAAAACCCAGCTGTTCTTCACACATACACACAAAGCAATGAAAGTCAGGCCAGGTACGGTGGCTCACACCTGTAATCCCAGCACTTTGGGAGACTGAGGCAGGAAGATCACTTGAACCCAGGAGTTTGAGACTTCATCTTTATAAAAAATCAAAAAATTAGCTGGGTGTGGTGGCACGGGCCTGCAGTCCCAGCCACTCAGCACGGGCCTCAGTCCTAGACTGAGGCAGAAGGATCACCTGAGCCCAGGAGGTCAAGGTGAGTCATGATTGTGCCACTCCAACCCAGCCTGGGTGATAGAGTGAGACGCTGACTCTAAATAACACAAAACAAACAAAAAAGCTATGAAATAAAGTTTTAATTAAAAACTATTCTAAGACTTTGTGGCAGGCCTCCCTCCGGTCCTTCCAGGTATCTGTGATGGGTGTCCCCTCCATTTGATCTAAACTTTTAGCTTTCCCAATGACTGACATATGCAAGCAGTTAAACATTTGTTAAGCACCAGGCACTCCGCTAGGCCCATTTGGCAGGAACTACTTCAGCCAAATGGACAGAGCCCTGCAGTGGGCAAGAATGGAGAATGGCTAGCCCCCTCAACCCACAGCAGCCTAGAAGGGAGGAAGCAGGGGGTGGGCCAGGCAAGTGGTTGCAAGAACAGGGCCTGAAGTCAAAGAAACTTGGGTTTGAGACCATGCCTCCCTTGCCTCTTACCCAAACCAGCAACAACGTGCAAATGATTTGACCTCTGGTACCTCCTCTGAAAACTAGAGATAGTAATGTGTCTTAGGGTGCTGCAGTGGGAATCAAAGGAGAGATGATAATATACACTGTCCTCTTCCAAGCTCAAGCAACCCATGGTCACGCCTCGCAAGTGAACTAGTATGACAGGTAGAAAGCGCACGGTTACCTGTCGGAAAGGGGCACCTTTCTCACCTGGCTTCCATCAGTGGGTGCAGTATACCAACACCCTCAACAGTCCTCATTCCTGCATCTAACTATCTTTCCAGAAAACTCTGGCTTCAGGGTATGCTCACCCCAGAATGGTCTCCAGTCGGTTAGGTGCAAGGCCTGGCCCAAACTACCTCGGATAGAAAGAGGTAGAGCAAGCAGGGGATGTAAAGTCAAGGACGAGTTTAAGAATGTGTGACCTATTTTATTTTATATTTTAGTTGGGGGTACAAGTAAGGATTTACCACATAAGTAAGTTATATACAGGTGAAGTTTGGGCTTCTAACTGGCCCTGTCTCCCCCTGGTAGTGGACCCAGTAGCCCGTGTGTTGCCACATGCCCCCCCCCTTCCTCCCTCCCCTAGCAGTGCCCTGAGATTGCCCATCATACCCTTGTGCTTGTGTGGCCAGTGATCAGGGCCCGCTTATGAGTAAGAACATGTGGTGTTCCGTTCTTTGTCTCTGTGACAGTTCACTTAGCATCATGGTCTCCAGCAGCATGGATGCAGCTGCAACGGCCATGATTTTGTAACCTCTTTTCTGATGCTCGTTCATGTAGCCAAGATGGGGCATACTCACTCCACGTACCCAAGGACTTGCTGATGTGGGTTAATTCCCCCAACTCAGACGAGCAGGCAGGTGAGAAGTTGACTGCATATGGAGTTTGATTTCAGAGGTCTCTGGAGGAATAGCCCTTCGAAAAGTATGCCTCTCCCTGATTTGCTGAAATTTGGTTTTCCAGTAGATATATACCTTAGGGGAGGGTAAAAGGTGCAAACATACAGCCCTCGGGCAGTGAATATAATTCATGTTACACGTTAGGGTGCTTCTAAGTGCTTCCTAAATGTTGGGAGGGGCCTTAGCAATGTGTTCTCATGGACCTGTAATTTGTATACAGTTTGCAAAGGGAAGGTACTTGAACAGCAGTCACTTAAGACCATTGGCTTTATCTCCCTCCATCACTCTCTTAGGTCAGGATAAGACAATAATGAAAACCAAAATAGACACATCCCCAGGGACCACAAGTCATACAGAAGGAGGAAAAAAAATCACTGTGAAGCTCTGTTTAAAATGTTGTGGGCTGGGTGCGTGGAACATGCCTGTAACCCCAGAACTTTGGGGGGCCAAGGCGGGAGGATTGCTTGAGCCCAGGAGTTGGAGATCAGCCTGGACAGCACAGTGAGACCTCATCTCCACAAACTATCAAAAAATAAGCCAGGTATGGTGGCACACACCTGTAGTCCCAGCTACTCAGGAGGCTGAGATGGAAAGATTGCCTGAGTTCAGGAGGTCAAGTCTGTGGTGAGCTGTGATTGTGCCACTGCACTCCAGCCTGGGTGACAGATTGAGACCCCTGACTCAAAAACAAACAAAGTTTGTGTGTTCAGCCCAAGAAAGGTGCTAAAAAGTAGCTCAGAGGGATATCAAGGAGGTAGAAACACTGGTGGGGCTACAGGTGAAGGCCATGCACTTAGTAAACACTAATCATGTGAAAACAGGTCCATTATCTAGGAAGGCAAAAGGGCAAAGTCAGCTTGCCCTATTCTCAGTGGAAGAAGACCAGTGTCACTGGTACTGCCACTCAGCTCATCTTTCTCTCATTCCTCCTTCTTCTGAAGCAAGAGAAGCAGCAGGCAGGGGCCCTGGAGGACAAACAGCGCCATTAGGTAGTCGGCTGGTAGATGGTCTTTCAATAACAAGCGGGAGAGGGATGAGAAATTGCCTCTAGTGTGCACTCATGGGGTAACAGGTACACTTGAAGTCCAGACTTCTACACCACTGTACAAAGCAGCCATGTAACCAAATACCATTGGTACTCCTAAAGCTATTCGAATACAGAAAAATTAAAAATAAAAATAAATAAAAGCCAGGCACAGTGGCTCATACCTGTAATCCCAGCACTTTGGGAGGCTGAGGAGAGAGGATTGCTTGAGCCCAGAAGTCTGAGACCAGTCTGAGGAACACAGCAAGGCCTCATCTCTACAAAAATAAAAATAATTAGCCAGGTGTGGTGGCATGTGCCTTAGTCCCAGCTACTTGGATGGCTGAGGCTGGAGGACTACTTAAACCCAGGAGGTCAAAGCTGTGGTGAGCCATGATCATGCCACTGCACTCCAGCCTGGGTGACAGAGTAATAAATAAATAAATGAATAAATAAATAAATAAATACATGAATAAATAAATAAGTAGCAAGGCACTCAAAGCCTGGAAGGTTTTGAAACCTTTGGGGCTTTTCAACATCATCCCACCCTGAAAACCTGAACAAGCTCTCAAAGAATCCAACTTTAAGAAACCATCAAGAAATATGAGAAAGTGATGTCTGACTGTGGTCTGAGGAGAAGAAAGACAAGGGAGAGAAAACAGTCCTTTACAATAGGTGAGGATAACTAAGGTGGTTGCAGCCAGGTGATTCTTCCTGTCCTGCAAAAATGTTGGTGGCAATGGGACAGCTTGCCAGACAGGGCAGAGCACAGGGGTCTGAATGTGGCTGTGAGCGCAGGCAGAAAGCCTGGCAGTTCAGCAGTGACACAGCGGACATGAATTCAGCCCAGGGTGGGCCCAACAGGCAAATCACATGGGCAAATCCCAAGAGGCTCATTAAACATTGGCTTTATGCTTACAAATCACTTGCACATGGTGCCAAAATAGATACTGAAATTCTAAGAGTCTCCTCTAATGCTAGATAACCAAGGCACAGCTTGGATAAACTAGGAAACTTCCAGACTGTCATCTCAGATTCAGCATATCTGATTAATAATGCAATTTACTGGTGCTTTTTAAGATTCATATTAAAATGTTTTCTAAATATATACCTGGAGATATAGAGCACTCCTTCTTTCAGAGAACAAGTCAAACCAGAGAGGTTACAAAACCTGGCTCCATAAAACATAATTATCAACCCAACTACCTGGAACTTTACTCATACCTATACACTCTGGCCTAGAAAAACTCACACTCACATGAACAAGAAGAAAGGCCCAAACATTTTTAAAACACCATTATTTGCAAGAGGAAGAAATTGAGGCAACCTAATCATCCATCAGCAGGAGAACTGATCATGACACCATGTACACCTATACACAGAAATGACACACTCCACCAAAAACATACAAGTAAGGATAAGCCTTTCAAATACAATACTGAGTGAAAATATCAAGTCACAGAAAAATATATATGATACAGTCATAAAAAGTATGCAAAGGTAAATTAGTACTATGTACAGTTTAGAGATTAATACAGGCAACAGTCTGAATAGTTGTGACTTTTAAAGGGAGGAGGGAGATGGAGCCTCAGAGTGCTATGTGAGGGACCTTCAAATATGTGTTAATTTACTTCTCAAGTCACTGGTATGTCCACAAATATTTATCTCATTCTTTGTACCTCTTTGGGTGCTCTTAATATTTTGTAATAAGTTAAATTAATTATCAAATGGATGGGTTCTAATGCAACGATGAACACATTCTTGAAAGTAGGGGGAAAATACTTAATTCTATCTTCCTAATATGCTATGTCATTTCTTGCATTCTCTTTGAGTTTTTAATTCACATTAAAATATACTTTTATGGAGTTGCAAGGATGGTATACTATGGAATATTTTAATGGGTTGAATATGAAATAGTAAGCATTTTTAATGCTGAAAATCTTAGAAACTGTCATGTAAAATAAACCCCTAATATTTTACTATATAGATATGCCTTGATTTTGTTAAATATAGATTCCTTCTAATTTCTCATTAAAAATAATGCTACACAGAATGCTGTGTATATAACATCTGTTTCCTTTTTAGAATTATTTAAGATATGTTCCCTGAGGTAGGATTAGTAGGTCAAAAAGCTTGATCTTTTTTGTAAATCATTGTGCACTGTCAATACATTTTAAATATAAATGGTTGCAAGACTTTTGCTTCTGGCCAAGATAGAGAAACAAGGATCAAGTTTCCCCTTCTGCCCGAAACATACAAAAGTCTAGACTAAATATAACAACTGTTTAAGACACTGGACATCAAGGAATAACAGACTGTATTCCAGAGAGTTGAATAACAAAGGAAATGAGCCCTCAGTTGGCTCAGCTCACTGCCTTGAGAAGATTCCCAAACCATGACACAGGGAAGAGGAACCTTGACAAAGCCCATCAGAACCTCCAAGGTGGGAGAAATAGAAAGCAAAGTAGATAGAGTTCACTGAAAATGCTGCCCAGAAAAGGCTTAAAAATTCATAGAGAGTTCTCTTTGGGTATTCAGCAGAGCATTAATTAGTGCAGGCATGTACCTAAAGCCAGGGACAGAACCACCTTAAAGTATTGGAAAGAAAATTACCCAGCATTCATACAGGGCTATTCCCACCAGCCAGACCAGAGATTCTCATAATTCATAGGGCAGTGAGTAGAGCATTCAGAATGATCTTGTTTTAGTAGTGGGGAATAATTTGCCCTAGACTAAATGCTTCTCTGGCCCCACTAGCAAATCTTAAAAACAATACCCCAAAAGATCATACTGTTTACAGGTAACTTAACTGTGCCCTAGAACAAACTTTACAAATATTTATAAAGAATACAAAAAAATATCAGCATGTCACAGGTACAAGACACAGTATGTGGAATTCAACAAAAAATTACCATGTATGCAAAGGAGCAAGAAAGTGTGAAACTAATTTGGAAAAAATTAATTAATTGAGACTAATATTAGAATTATCAGAAAAGAACATTAAAACAACTATTAGAGCAGTATCCTGTATGTTCAAAAATTGAGACACGAAAGATATTAAAGACACCCAAATTGAACTTCTAGATGAAAATCACAATTTCTAAGATGGAAATTACACTGGATGGGATTAATGGCAGATTACACATGGAAGAAGAAAAGATTTATGAAATTGAAGACATAACAATAAAAATGATCCAAAATGCACATAGGGGAAAAAAAAAGAATGTAAAACAAACAGACCATCTGTCAACTGTGGCATCTATTTGTTATTGGAGCCCCTGAAGAAAAGAAGATAGAGGAGGGTGACAAAAATTTTTTGAAAAAATAATGACTGAATATTTTCCAAATTTGATAAAAAGTAGCCAGACTCGGTGGCTCAGCCTGTAATCCCACGCCTTGGGAGGCTGAGGTTAGTGGATTGCCTGAGCCCGCAGGTTCAAGACCCGCCTGGGCAACTTGGTGACACCTCATCTCTACTATAAATCAAAAAAATTAGCCAGGTGTGGTAGTGCATGCCTGTAGTTCCAGCTACTTGGAAGGCTGAGGCGGAAGGATCGCCAGAGCCCACCAGATTGAGGCTGTGGTGGCTGGGAGTGGCCACTGTACTCCAGTCTAGGTGACAGAGACTCCAACTCAAAAAAAAAAATTGATGAAAAGTGTAAACCAACAGATCTAAGCTCAACAAATCATGAGAAGAAACATGAAGAAAGCCACATCAATATAGAGCATAATTAAATTGATCAAAACCATTGATAAAGAAAAATAATTAAAGAAGAGAAAACAGACATATCATATAGAGGAACAAAGATGAGAATTACAGTAGATTCCTTATTGGAGATAATGCAAGTGGGAGGAAAATGGAACAACCTACTTAAAGCATTGAAAACAAATTCTGTCAACCTAGAATTTTACACCCAGTGAAAATATATTTGAAAAACAATGGTAAAATAAAGACTTTTCCAGACATGCAGAGGTGAAATAAATAAATCCTTGTTCTGCGCTACAAGGAAGTCCTTTGGGCATATAGAAAATGGTGCCAGCCGGGCTCGGTGGCTCAGCCTGTAAACCCGCGCCTTTGGGAGGCTGAGGTGAGTGAATAGCCTGAGCCCGCAGGTTCGAGACCCACCTGGGCAACCTGGCAAGACCTCATCTCTACAATAAATTAAAAAATCAGCCGGGTGTGGTAGCGCACGCCTGTAGTTCCAGCTACTTGGAAGGCTGAGGCGGAAGGATCGCCGGAGCCCAGCAGGTCGAGGCTGCGGTGGCCAGGAGCGGCCACTGCACTCCAGTCTGGGCGACAGAGTGAGACTCCA